>OY970756.1:36182771-36188941 GCA_963853795.1 Xestia rhomboidea
TTTTTTTTTTTTTTTTTTTTTTTTTTTTTATAACTAGTTCCTCCAACGAGATTTCTCGGAGTCTTTATTAATCTATATTTGTCTTTCATACAATTTCTCGCAGTTTTTCCTCTCGCACTTCCATGCCGCATACTTGTTCTTTCTTTTATCCATCCACATTCATTCATTCAATGGGCGGGATTCCCATTCTAAGTACTGTACTCTATTCTATTCTACTATATTATTTATTTCTTTTTAACTTCTACTGAACCAAGGGAAAATAAATATCACAACGGCCTTACGACAAGTCTTTTTGCTTTTTTACATTTCTCTTAATTTTACATACTTATACAATATTCATCTTACTAGCTATTTAATGTACATTTTATATATTTTGCTTAAACTACTACGGAACAAACTACTACAAACCAGGGAAGTTAAATCAATGCAATTCTTTCAACATTTTTCTTCTTAATCTATTACTACATATTCCTTAATTACATAACAATAACACCTTATATACTATTTCTATCCTTATGTCTACTTATTCTTATACAGTCTAATTTCGTTTCTTAATTATCTATGTTTGCATTTGATATATATAACAATATATTTGAAACATAGTTTAATAATCCTATACACTTTTGTTTCGCTCATTTGATTTGTTACAAATTTGAATGCAATAAGTTAAGAATTCCTTTCTATCTTTTCCCGCTATTATTTCAGAAATGCTATCTTTCTCAAGTTTCACGTCTATTTTTTGTTCCAGTTCGTACCTTTCCGTCGCGTACACCGGGCAGTCCAAGAGTAAGTGTGGGACAGTCTCATTCATATCCGGATCACAGATGCACGATGGGTTCCCCTTACGCTTGAAACGATGCAAGTATTCGGAGAACCCACCGTGCCCCGTCATAATTTGGGTTAGTTTCGGGTTGATTTGAAACTTTTTGACCGTTTTGTACGCCGCCACTGCGTCTGGGAAAAACATCTTTGTGATAGAGGCCGTCTGACCCGCCATATACCTTTGGTTCCATTCATCAAGCGTCCCCCTACGAATGTGACGCTTGATGAAGGAAACCGGGCACAGGTCGTAGTCAGGCTTCCTCCTGCTACTCAAGGCGGCCTCCTTTGCCAGCTGATCCGCTCTTTCGTTGCCCTCAAACCCTGCGTGGGCCTTTATCCAAAACAAGTTGACCACCTTGTTTTGGTGGGATATTGCTGTTAGGTTATCCCTGGCTTCCACTGCCAGGGGGTGAAGGCAGCTGTGGTTTTTCACTGTTTGGAGGGCCGCCATTGAGTCGCTATACACCCCGAAACTGGATGCCGAGTGCTTCTGGATCTCCCTGGTTGCCCGGCATATCGCCAGGAGCTCCGCCTGGTAGACCGTGCAGTAGTCCGACAGCGCCAACTTGATAGCGCGCGCCTCGGCGTCACCCCTCCATATAGAAAGAGCGGCCCCGACGCGCCCGCCTATTTTGCTTCCATCTGTAAAGATTTTCACGTCCAAGTCGGCGCTGGCGTCGACTTCCTCCCGGTCCGCCAGGCTTACGAACTCAAGGTCGATACGCCTAGCTGGATGCGGGGATTCCATAGCGGATGCCACCCGCTCCACCTCCCCACCCGCCAGCACCGCCTGGGGTATGCCCCTCCTGGTCTCATAAAGCGAGGCCGCCTCGCGGACCCGGAGATCCAGAGGGAGCACCCCCGTCAGAAGCAGCGCCGAGTTCAGGGAGACGGTGCGGTAGGATTTGCACATTTTCTGTGCAATCCCGCGTTGCACGACAGCCAGCTGCTTTCTAATTCCCAACTTATTCGCCGCTGGGGCCCATACACTGGCGGCATACAGAACGATCGGCTCTATAGTGGCTGTATAAATTATTCTTATAACCTCCGGACTTAATCCCCAACTCACCCTTGCTGCCCTGCACAGTTGTTTGTATACTCCTATGGCCCTGCGGCATACATTGGACACGTGCGCGTTAAATGTCAGCTTGTCGTCGATGGTGACACCTAGGATCTTAATTTCTTTTGAATTCGAAATAGCAATCCCGCCCATGCTCAGGCGTGGGGTATCATACTTTAATTTTCTCGTGATGACCATCGCATTCGTTTTTTGTGGTGCAAATCTGAGTTTGTTTTTAACACCCCACGCCCGAACATGGTCGAGGGCGGCGTTAGCTTTCCGCTCAATTTCTATCGCGGTGTCACCATCGAAGACAAGCACAACATCGTCCGCGAACGCCTGGGAAAAATCCCCCCTACTCTGCAGTGTCTTTAGAAGTGGGTCTAGGAGCAGGTTCCAGAAAAAGGGGCCTCCAATGGAGCCCTGTACACAGCCTTTGGTTGTGCCCTTTGAATATTCCTCCCCACCATATCGGACTCTGACTCTTCTGTCTGCCAAGTAGCTGTCGATGACCCTCCTCAGGTTCACCGGACACTCTTCCTCAGCCAGTCGGACTCTGATAGCCGGCCACCAAGCGCTGTCGAAGGCCCCCTCTATGTCCAGCGATACGAGTATTACAATTTTCTTGTCGTCAATCTTGTTGCGGATGTGCTGCATAAGGGCATAGAGAGAGTCTTCGGTGCTCCTCTGTGGCATGAATCCGTACTGGCGAGTACTCATCCTAGGTAGAATGTGAAACCTGAGGCGGGCCATCAGCATCTTCTCGTAGATCTTTCCTAAGACTGGTAGCAATCCGATTGGTCTATAGGCTTTCGGGGTGGTGTAATCTGGTTTCCCCGGTTTCTTCAACACCACAACCGTAGCCTCTTTCCAGGGTTGTGGGAAGTGTCCACGCTCCAGGCATTTATTAAAAAGGGCCAGGAACATCTCCGGTGCACTACCAATGGCGTGGCTACAAATGTCGGCTGTGAAGCCATCTATTCCCGGAGCCTTTTTGGGATTGAAGGAATCCCTAGATGTTTTTAGTTCTGCCATGGTGAAGGGCGGATCATGGCTACCTCTGTTTTCCTCCTTGTTTACCCTGTCCGCCAGCTGCCGTATGTGGCTATGGTACTCGTCATCGGTACTGACCAAGTCGTCAGGGTAAAAGGTTTCGGCTATAAATTTCACAGAGCCTTTTGTGTCTAAGGTTTCTCCGTCCTTCACCATCGGCAGATCTTCCTCCCTACGCGTAGTCCTTCGTATGACCCTGTAAATCCCCTCCCAGACCCCTTCCCTATCCTGCTTGCAGCAAAAGTCCTTCCAGCTCTCGGTTGCAGCTTTTTCCTCCTCTAATTCGTACTCTTCTTTCTGTTTCAGGTACTCTCCAACGACCTTCGACCTTCGGACAGGAGCGGCACACTGGATTCGGCGTTTCTTGGTGGCGACTTGATTCTTCAACTTTGTGAGGTTTTCCGACCACCACGGCAAGGTAAAAGTTTCATTTACTGTTTTTATTGGCATTGCCGAATCGCAAGCCTCTTTTATTACTTTTGTTATATTCTTTGTTACTATGTCTAATTGTTCGGTGTTTTGAATGGTTTCTATTTCTAACTGTGTGATTTTATTTACTATTGCCAATTGGGTGAATTTCTTATGAAATTCATCCCAATTGGCTTTTTTAGTGTTGTATATTCGCGTGGTTCGTTCTATCTTTATACCTATTGATTTGCGTAATTTGATGTTGAAAGTTATGCCGTTGTGGTCGGAACTCGTCAAACCCTCATCTACTCGCCAGTCATCCACCAGCCCAAGGATGTTCGTCGAACAGGCTGTTATATCGACAAAACTGGTGTACCTCTGTCCTCCTCTGATAGTGTCGAAGGTCGGGATTTCCCCTGAGTTGAGTACGTGAAGCCCTAGCTCCCCGAGAGTTCCGCACACGTCTTCGCCTCTGTTATCGTTGACTGGGCTACCCCACCACGTGCTCTTCGCATTGACGTCTCCTCCAACGATCAGCGGCTTGGCGCCATTGACAGCTTCAATTTTCCTGAGGTGTTCCAGGTACTCCTCAATCGGCTTGTCAGGCTCAAAATAGAGCGAGACGAGTGTGATCTCCCAAGCGCTGGTTTGGATTCCCACCACCGAGATGTTATTGGTGGTGAGTTTTGGGTACTGAATGACATTTATATTATTGTCAAAAACGGCAATTGCCGCCTTGACAGACCCTTCTCCGATATCAGCGCTTTGGAAGATCCTCACTCCCCTCTGGTTCTTCACCGTCCTGAGGTTGCCAACATAAGGCTCCTGGATAAGCGCGGCCGAAAGACCGCGTTTTTCCGCTTCCAGGAAAAGTTCATTCGTCGCAAGCTTCTTTCGTTGGAGGTTGGCCTGTGCGAATTTGTAAGCGTGGTGGTGGTCCCCCAGGGTGCCCTCAGCAATACGCCACTGCCGCTCGCGCCAATTCGTCCCACTTCTGACGCTGCGGACAAGCGGCGCTAAAGGCGTTGTGCTCTGTCTGCGTGCTATTGACTTTTTTGCAGTTTCTGCATGCCGGTGGTACTTCCGCCATACAGTCCGCGCACTCGGATCTCAAATGTGGGCCGCCGCAATGGCTGCACGCGTCCACTGACTCCAAACAATATTTCTTACTGTGCCCAAAGCCCAGACAGCGCGTGCATTGCATCAGTGGGGTCTGATCTTCGGCCCTGATGCGCTGGAGGTCGATATGCACATACCCCTTTGCTGTAACCCTTTGCCATACCACTGGCGAGACACTGAGCACAATGTTGCCGGTGTGAGGATTTCTGGCCCTCTTTCTATATTTGATACCTACCCTGCCCGTCTCACCGTCCAGGCCGTGGAAAACATCCTGGTTCTGGTTCTTTAAAGCCTTAAGGACGTCCTCATCGGTATTAACCAACAGGACGCCCCTAAGGATCAGTAACGGATCCCTGTTTTTCACCTCCTCAACGGTGAGATTGGCTCCATTTTTCCGCAATCTTTCCTTTGCCTTGTCTCTTTCTTCCATCGTCTCAAAACCCATGATCACCTTTCTGTCCTTCGCCTTTCTTACCTTCTCTACCTTTATCCATCCCTCTTTCGCATCTATTGCCTTTCTTACCTTGTCGAGAACTTCCTCTCCCGAGTCATCCTCGTTGCTGGAAGTGACCACTACTGAGTGCAGCGTTCGCTTTCCCAGCGCACCGCCACTTCCCTTCGCGACCACTCCCGCATATGTTGGAGTCTCAGCCTTGTCCTGTCTTTCTTTCTGAGCCTCTATTACTGACTTGAGCTCCTCCATTTGTTTGCTGCTCTCCAGCAGCAATTTGGAGTGCTCCTCAATTTTCTCCAGTAGCTGGTTTGTCTCCTGGTTAGTTGAGTGCGCTTTTTGCTCTGTATTGATAGAGAAGGTGGTGTCAATATCTGCAGATTTCGGCTCTGCAGTTTCCTTGGTCCTTTTTGTTTTAGCCTCCCTTTCGGCTTCTCTGACCAGCTGATACAGGCGATCTAGAGCTTCAACGACGGCTGTTTTTATCTCTGTTTTGGTATTACGTGAACTGCCTAAGTGAAGCTTGGCTTTATTCAGGCAGGCCCTAGCTTCTGTTGACCGATCCGCGTAATGAAATTTTGGAGGCTCTGTCGGTTTCGCAAGCTTTGGTGTGGTCTTATTCACCTGCGACTCTAGCGGTTGTTTCTCGGCAGGTCGTGGAGGGCTTTTGGTGCTTTGCACGCTAGTGTCTTTTTTGGCCACATCAACACTTTCCTGTCGCTTCGCTGCTTCGGGCTTTGCCTCTTGAGAGAGCGTCGTCGTTGACTTAAGTTTAGGAGGATATGTCAGGACAGTTTTCTTCGGAGGCGATGGTGATTTAGGGGGTGGAACCGTTTTGGGGATCTCGCCCTCAATTTCAGCAATGCTGCGCCTCACCGACGGTCCCGCCTGATCTGCTTGGTTCCTACCCGAGTCTGAACTCTCCGCAGGATTCATCTTTTTTACCGGTGTGCGCATTCCCAGCACCATTTTGTCAGAGGAACTATCAAAGTGTATAAAGTCAAAAAGGGTCTGCCGGGTATTGTAAAGAGATACCACGGTCAGTAAGGTGTATAAAATAAATTAAAATCTAACAATAAAATAGGATTCACTGAATCCTGTCGAACTATGTCCTAGTTTTCCTCTTTCTCTTTTAGGTGGTGCACGCGACTTGGAGGTCAACGGTGCGCTTTAGAAGTTTCACGCAGCAGAGCGTGGGTGTAAGTAAGAAAAGAGAACAAAAGGAAAGATATGTAGAGTTATAAGGAACTCTATATT
>CAWKXZ010000005.1:0-12500 GCA_963853795.1 Xestia rhomboidea
AGCTAGGGGCGCGGGCGAGGTGTCCAGAGACGCGTCTCCGCGCGGGCTAGCTATATGTGGAATAAAAACGGGTAGGTGCCGAACAAAAATTTTGAGTTTTGGTCAAAAAACCAGTTTTTGAACCAAAAAATTTTGATTTTCACCCCACAGCCTGGAGACCGGGACACGGAACGCGAACCAGAATTCAGGGATGAAGGGTGAGTACTATTTATACTATAAACTGAAACTATTTTTGCAAAAAATTTGGAAAAAACACTAAATTTTGAGAATTTACTTTGAAAAAATCGAAAAATTCCTAAGTGTGGTAAGGGATGAAGTCCTGACGCGCGTGTGTGCGTGCGATATGGTCAGTACGTAGGCGGAGGCCTAGTTTAGTCTAAATCCGCTGAAAACAGCTTCAAAATCGCACGTCTAGAAGTGAAGATATCGACGTTTGTGTTTTTTACTCGATCCCTTAGGTAGTTTTTGGGTGCTAACAGAGATGTAAGAAAAAGACTATTTTTTGGAAAAATCTATGTTTTATTCGAGCTAGGGGCGCGGGTGAGGTGTCCAGAGACGCGTCTCCGCGCGGGCTAGCTATATGTGGAATAAAAACGGGTAGGTGCCGAACAAAAATTTTGAGTTTTGGTCAAAAAACCAGTTTTTGAACCAAAAAATTTTGATTTTCACCCCACAGCCTGGAGACCGGGACACGGAACGCGAACCAGAATTCAGGGATGAAGGGTGAGTACTATTTATACTATAAACTGAAACTATTTTTGCAAAAAATTTGGAAAAAACACTAAATTTTGAGAATTTACTTTGAAAAAATCGAAAAATTCCTAAGTGTGGTAAGGGATGAAGTCCTGACGCGCGTGTGTGCGTGCGATATGGTCAGTACGTAGGCGGAGGCCTAGTTTAGTCTAAATCCGCTGAAAACAGCTTCAAAATCGCACGTCTAGAAGTGAAGATATCGACGGTTAGGTTAGGTTAGGTTAGGTTTTTTTTTTTTTTTTTTTTTTTTGTTTTGGCAGGAGTGGGAAATCCCCGCGGACACCTCGACTATCCCACAGGAATTTCTCCTGTGAGACAGTCGAGGTAGTGCCGGACTCGAACCGGCTAAAACCACACTCCTGCCCCGCCAGTGTCCCTCTGACATTATCAGAGACCTTTTATACTATGTTAAGCCTTGTTTCGCGTTTTGTTGGTAAGAGGCCGAAGAGACCACGCTCGGTGCGCTTAAATGTTTGCTAGCAATGTGTTTTTGAACTGTATCCAACTCTTATTAAAATATTCCTCTTATTGTTTAATTACTATTATTATTATTACTACTATTATTTATTTACTACATAAGTTACTAAAATTTGATATTTTTAATTTTCCACTTTAACATTTATTTACAATTCTACATTATATATTAACTTAACCTTTGTTATTTAATTTTGCAGTTAATTGACCCTAATTTTTATACCCTTGCAGTATTCTACGTTTTTGCTTTCCTGTTATTGTTTTGTTTTTCATTAGTCAGTTTTGGTTTTATTTTATGATATTTCATACTATATACTCAGTATATAACTGAATATCATAGTTATTTATAACCGCCGATCTTACAAAACAATAACAGCTAAGGTTTTCGACAAGTTTGACACAGCTTGTCGATTCCACTAGAGTTGACTTACAGTCTAGCATAATTCTAGCCACTTTCTCACGAAAGTGACTACAGTTACCCCGCTCCATTAAGCCAACTCTAGTGGTTCGCTCAATGCGTCTGCAATCTGGCTGTGTCAAACTAGTTTCTCTGTACGCGGAAGTGGGCGCCTCGACAACTTTAGCAGTATGCTATAGTTGCTCGTGCGAATGCGTCCCACTTACTGCGTATCGGGCATTCTGTGCTGAACGCATTGTGCGAGTGTTCCCCGAGTTTGGCTCTGGTGCAGTTCACGCATGCCGCTGCCTCGCCAAGATGTTTGACTGGGCAGTCCACCCTAAGGTGTGGACCGCCGCAGTGGCTGCACAGGTCGGCCGGCTCCGTGCAAAGACGCTTGCCGTGACCGTATGCTAGGCAGCGGGTGCACTGCACCAGAGGCGTCTGGTCTTCGACGCGCACTCTCTGGAGGTCAATGCGTAGCTTGCCTCCTTCGAGTGCCCTCTTCCAGATTGCTGGGGAAACACTCAGCACAATGCTGTTCACGTGAGGGTTGCGTGACTTTTTCCGAAACTTGATGGATACTTTCTGTTCCTCGTCGCCGAGGCCGTCAAATAACTCCCGGTTCTGATTCTTAAGGGCCCGCAACACGTCCTCGTCACTGTGGATCAGCAACACGTCCCTAAGAATCAGAAGCGGGTTTCTGTTTTTCACCTCCTCGACGACGAGGTTCTCTCCGGCCGCTTCCAATCGCGCCTTAAGTTTGCGCCTCTCCTCCTTCGTTTCGCACCCCATGATCACTTTCTGATCCTTGGCCTTTCGGACCCTCTCTACTCGCACCCAGCCCTCCTTCGCGTCCACTGCTTTTCGCACTCTTTCGAGGACTTCGGCGCCCGTATCCATTTCCTGTGTTGAGGAAACAACCACCGAGTGCAGCGTCTTTCGCTCCAGGGCTGACGCCCCGGTTTGGCACTTTCTGACGGCCGCTACACTCGCGTAGGTTGTTTCCACCGCACTTTCTCTGCTGGCCAGACTGTCTCGGAGTCCGACGAGTTTCTCGGAGTTGTCTTTTAACTCCGAGATGTGCTCCTTCAAGGTGGTGAGAAGCTCAGTCTGGCCAGCAAGAACCTCGTGGAAGATGGGTTGGGGACCGAAGTCAGCAGTGGGCGCGGGTTCCGGTACAGCGATAGGTGCGGCAGGGGCCCGGTCTTGCTCCGACTCCTTGACCAGCTCATAAAGCCTGTTTATGGCTTCCAGCACCGCAGTCTTTATCTCGGCCTTGAGGTTGCGAGAGTTGCCCAAGTTTAGCTTGGCCTTATTCAGGCAAGCTCTCGCCTCCTCAGTGCGACTGCGGTTCCTCGCCTCAGGCTTCCTGAGCAGTGCCAAGAAGTCGGAGCTCGGAGGAGCTCGCCGCGTCCCCGGAGTGGCAGGGCCCCCTCGTGACGCCGAAGGAGTCTCGTCTCCGAAGGAGATTCTCCTCCTCGCGTCAGGCGAAGGCCCCGCCCTCTCCGCCGATCGCGGCGAGCCACTCGAGCCTTGGGCCCTCACGGTGCTGGATGGGGTGCGAAACATATTAATAATTTGGGAGCAGGTACTGTCAGAACAGGCCCCTGTAAAGAGGGGGACGGAACCGCAATATCTGCTCGAGAAGAGATGTTCAGAGGAACACTGGTACTTATGTGACCCTGTAAAGGGGGGAACACAATAAGTAATATAAAAATAATCAATTAAAATATAAAACAACAATAAAAACAATTAAATTACAAAATTAAATAATATATCTAAATATTAGTATTAAAATTCTGTTAAAATTCAGGTCAAAAAAATTTAAAAACGAGTTTTCCCTACCGATCACCTAGTTATGGGCCTAAAATATGCAAAAGAAACTATATATGAAAAAATAAATTTTGCCTAAACTCCCACGTCTACCTTCCTATAGACCAGAGGGCGGGTGGGTGGGCAAAATTTTTCGAGCTAGGATCGCGGGCGAGGGGTCCAGAGACGCGTCTCCGCGCGGGCTAGCTATATTTGGAATAAAAACGGGTAGGTGCCGAACAAAAAAAATTTTGAGTTTTGGTCAAAAAACCAGTTTTTGAACCAAAAAATTTTGATTTTCACCCCACGGCCTGGAGACCGGGACACGGATCGCGAACCAGAATACAGGGATGAAGGGTGAGTACTATTTATACTATAAACTGAAACTATTTTTGCAAAAAATTTGGAAAAAACACTAAATTTTGAGAATTTACTTTGAAAAAGTCGAAAAATTCCTAAGTGTGGTAAGGGATGAAGTCCTGACGCGCGTGTGTGCGTGCGATATGGTCAGTACGTAGGCGGAGGCCTAGTTTAGTCTAAATCCGCTGAAAACAGCTTCAAAATCGCACGTCTGGAAGCGAAGATATCAACGATTGTGTATTTAACTCGATCCCTTAGGTAGTTTTTGGGTGCTAACAGAGATGTATGAAAAAGACTATTTTTTTGGAAAAATCTATGTTTTATTCGAGCTAGGGGCGCGGCCGAGGTGTCCAGAGACGCGTCTCCGCGCAGGCTAGCTATATTTGGAATAAAAACGGGTAGGTGCCGAACAAAAATTTTGAGTTTTGGTCAAAAAACCAGTTTTTGAACCAAAAAATTTTGATTTTCACCCCACGGCCTGGAGACCGGGACACGGATCGCGAACCAGAATACAGGGATGAAGGGTGAGTACTATTTATACTATAAACTGAAACTATTTTTGCAAAAAATTTGGAAAAAACACTAAATTTTGAGAATTTACTTTGAAAAAGTCGAAAAATTCCTAAGTGTGGTAAGGGATGAAGTCCTGACGCGCGTGTGTGCGTGCGATATGGTCAGTACGTAGGCGGAGGCCTAGTATAGTCTAAATCCGCTGAAAACAGCTTCAAAATCGCACGTCTAGAAGTGAAGATATCGACGTTTGTGTTTTTTACTCGATCCCTTAGGTAGTTTTTGGGTGCTAACAGAGATGTATGAAAAAGACTATTTTTTGGAAAAATCTATGTTTTATTCGAGCTAGGGGCGCGGGCGAGGTGTCCAGAGACGCGTCTCCGCGCGGGCTAGCTATATGTGGAATAAAAACGGGTAGGTGCCGAACAAAAATTTTGAGTTTTGGTCAAAAAACCAGTTTTTGAACCAAAAAATTTTGATTTTCACCCCACAGCCTGGAGACCGGGACACGGATCGCGAACCAGAATTCAGGGATGAAGGGTGAGTACTATTTATACTATAAACTGAAACTATTTTTGCAAAAAATTTGGAAAAAACACTAAATTTTGAGAATTTACTTTGAAAAAGTCGAAAAATTCCTAAGTGTGGTAAGGGATGAAGTCCTGACGCGCGTGTGTGCGTGCGATATGGTCAGTACGTAGGCGGAGGCCTAGTATAGTCTAAATCCGCTGAAAACAGCTTCAAAATCGCACGTCTAGAAGTGAAGATATCGACGTTTGTGTTTTTTACTCGATCCCTTAGGTAGTTTTTGGGTGCTAACAGAGATGTATGAAAAAGACTATTTTTTGGAAAAATCTATGTTTTATTCGAGCTAGGGGCGCGGGCGAGGTGTCCAGAGACGCGTCTCCGCGCGGGCTAGCTATATGTGGAATAAAAACGGGTAGGTGCCGAACAAAAATTTTGAGTTTTGGTCAAAAAACCAGTTTTTGAACCAAAAAATTTTGATTTTCACCCCACAGCCTGGAGACCGGGACACGGATCGCGAACCAGAATTCAGGGATGAAGGGTGAGTACTATTTATACTATAAACTGAAACTATTTTTGCAAAAAATTTGGAAAAAACACTAAATTTTGAGAATTTACTTTGAAAAAGTCGAAAAATTCCTAAGTGTGGTAAGGGATGAAGTCCTGACGCGCGTGTGTGCGTGCGATATGGTCAGTACGTAGGCGGAGGCCTAGTATAGTCTAAATCCGCTGAAAACAGCTTCAAAATCGCACGTCTAGAAGTGAAGATATCGACGTTTGTGTTTTTTACTCGATCCCTTAGGTAGTTTTTGGGTGCTAACAGAGATGTATGAAAAAGACTATTTTTTGGAAAAATCTATGTTTTATTCGAGCTAGGGGCGCGGGCGAGGTGTCCAGAGACGCGTCTCCGCGCGGGCTAGCTATATGTGGAATAAAAACGGGTAGGTGCCGAACAAAAATTTTGAGTTTTGGTCAAAAAACCAGTTTTTGAACCAAAAAATTTTGATTTTCACCCCACAGCCTGGAGACCGGGACACGGATCGCGAACCAGAATTCAGGGATGAAGGGTGAGTACTATTTATACTATAAACTGAAACTATTTTTGCAAAAAATTTGGAAAAAACACTAAATTTTGAGAATTTACTTTGAAAAAGTCGAAAAATTCCTAAGTGTGGTAAGGGATGAAGTCCTGACGCGCGTGTGTGCGTGCGATATGGTCAGTACGTAGGCGGAGGCCTAGTATAGTCTAAATCCGCTGAAAACAGCTTCAAAATCGCACGTCTAGAAGTGAAGATATCGACGTTTGTGTTTTTTACTCGATCCCTTAGGTAGTTTTTGGGTGCTAACAGAGATGTATGAAAAAGACTATTTTTTGGAAAAATCTATGTTTTATTCGAGCTAGGGGCGCGGGCGAGGTGTCCAGAGACGCGTCTCCGCGCGGGCTAGCTATATGTGGAATAAAAACGGGTAGGTGCCGAACAAAAATTTTGAGTTTTGGTCAAAAAACCAGTTTTTGAACCAAAAAATTTTGATTTTCACCCCACAGCCTGGAGACCGGGACACGGATCGCGAACCAGAATTCAGGGATGAAGGGTGAGTACTATTTATACTATAAACTGAAACTATTTTTGCAAAAAATTTGGAAAAAACACTAAATTTTGAGAATTTACTTTGAAAAAGTCGAAAAATTCCTAAGTGTGGTAAGGGATGAAGTCCTGACGCGCGTGTGTGCGTGCGATATGGTCAGTACGTAGGCGGAGGCCTAGTATAGTCTAAATCCGCTGAAAACAGCTTCAAAATCGCACGTCTAGAAGTGAAGATATCGACGTTTGTGTTTTTTACTCGATCCCTTTTTTTTTTTTTTTTTTTCGGATGGGAAATCATCAAATGACTTCTCCCGCTCTGGGCTGAGCAGGAGGGAGTGTCAGACTTTTACTGACTAAAACCCATCCATGTTCCTTCATCGCCCTTTGTGTTCCGGGGCCACGGTATCTCTTTCGAATAGTCCCGCAGCCCCGGCAGGCTTCGGTCCTTGCGGACCCCTTCCTTATTGCTGACTCTCTTTGAGGCGCGCGTGGAACACGAACGCGCCGTCGACACGGCCTGTCGTCATGAGACGAACGGACGGCGAGCTAGCCCATAGCTCCCCGTCCACAGGCCCGCGCCTACGGTGGCCGGAAGCCACCACGTGGCCCCCGACGCCCGGGGCGTCTCCCGCGGCGGCCGGGACGAGAGGATCTCTCCCTGTCCTGTTCCGCCACCTCCTTCGCTAGCATGACTGCTTCGCAGAAGGAGGTGACGGCGTCCCATTCCGTCTCGCCCCGGACCATGGCACGAACCAGGGCCGGGAGCGAGAGGTCGCCGCCGCCGATCGCCACCTCGAGGACACGGCGGTGCTCCACCCAAGCGGGGCACACCTCCACAGTGTGCTCCACCGTGTCCTCCGGCCTATCCTCACAATGATAGCACCCGGGCGTTTCCTCCCGCCCGATTCGGTGCAGGAACTTACCGAAACATCCGTGTCCGGTAAGAACCTGCGTCAGGCGGAAGGTGAGGACGCCGTGGCGTCTCTCCAGCCACTCCTCAAAGAGGGGACTTATCGCCACTATTGTGGCGTGCCCTGCACGGGGTTGCGATAGTCGCTCTCTCCATGTCGCCATGAGATCCCGCCGGAAGTCCGTCCGCTGAGCGACAATTTGCCGCGGCAGCGGAGTTTCCCCCCGGCGTAGCGCCTCCGCGCGCCACTCATGTAGGCGCGCGAGGACTATTGCCTCCAGATCCCATGGCGGCAATCCGGCAAGGAGGTTCGCCGCCTCGCGGGAGATCGTGCGGTACCCCCGGACCAGCCTTACGGCTACCACCTTCTGGGGCACGTTCAAGTGGTGGGCGGCACGCCGCTTCAATGAACGTGCCCACACCGGGGCCCCGTAAAGGGCCATGGACCGCACGACTCCCGCGTAGAGCCTCCGGCAGGAGGCGTTCGGCCCCCCCAGGTTGGGCAGGAGCCGCCTGAAGGCAGCCCCTGTCCGCTCCAGTCTGGGGGCCAAACGTCGGAAATGCTCCACGAAGTTCCACCGGCTGTCGAGGACAAATCCCAGGTACTTCAGCGTCGACTCGACGCCGATGGAAACCCCTCCTGCCATCACTGAGGATCCCGGAGGTGGCGCATTCCGAGGCCCATGAAAGCACATGGCCTCGGACTTGTGCAATGCCACCTCGAGACCCAGTTGCCGGATCCTCTCAACGACTATCGCAACCCCGCGTGTCATAACTTCGGCCGCCGCCTCGTGCGACCCCCCCTGTGCGAGCACCAGCGTGTCGTCCGCATAGCAGACCACGCTGACGCCGCTAGGGAGGTCGGCGCGCAGCACCCAGTCGTAACCGATGTTCCACAAGGATGGGCCTAGAACCGATCCCTGCGGAACACCGCACGACATCTCTCGCCGGTTCCAGTCTCCACTGCGACCGGGGTAGATGACGTACCTGTCCGCCAGGTAGTCCCCGACCACACGACGGAGGTAGGTCGGCACCCGGTGATACCGGAGTGCCTCCCTTATGCAGCTCCAGGGCATGGAGTTGAAGGCATTGGCGATGTCGAGAGACACCGCCAAGACAACCCCACCCCGGGACACCGCATCCCCCGTCGTGAGGGCCCTCACGCGCATGATGGCGTCCACCGTAGAGCGCCCCTTGCGGAAACCAAATTGGTGTTCCGCAAGGTCCGGCCCAATCCCCGCAAGGTGCTCGGCGAGGCGGTTTGCAACTACTCTTTCAAAGAGCTTGCCCACCTCGTCGAGCAGCACCACGGGCCGGTAGGCGGACGGAGAGTCCGCCGGGCGCCCCGGCTTCCGGATGAGGACCAGCTTCCCCGTCTTCCAACGAAGCGGGAACTGGCCTCTCTCCAAACATGCGCTAAAGAGCCCTTCCAGTCGGGGCCCGAGAGCCTCCGAGGCCAGGACCCAGGCTTTGCCAGGCAAGCCGTCGGGTCCCGGGGCGGTATTTTTGGCACCTAGCCTTCGTACCGCCACTCTCAGGTCTACCCCGGTCACTTCAGGAGCGTCGTCGTCGTCACTTTGGTGGTCCGCTTCCGGCACCGCAGCCGGCGGAGCCATAGGCGGGGGCGGGTGTTCCCCTCGCGAGGGGAACAGAGCGCTCACCACGTCCTCCACGAGCTGAGGCCGGAGACTCTGCGTCAGCGGGGGGGCCCAGGTGCGGAGTTTATCCCGCACCATCTTGTAAGGGCGCCCCCACGGATCTCTGTCGAGAGCCCCCAGCATCTCCTCGCGGGCCAGATCCCTGGCCCGCAGGACAGCCCCGCGGAGGGCGGTCTTCGCCGCTCTGTAGCCCTCATATAGCTCCGCCTCAATGGCTGCCGCATTCGGTGGGCGAATGCGGAGCCTGCGGTGCCTGGCGTACAGGTGTCGCGCAGCCACGCACGCCTCCCGTAAAGACGTCAGCTCACGCGACCACCAGTACACCTGACGTCGGGCGCTTCCTGGCCGGACTCGGGGCATAGCCACGTCACAGATATCGGACATGGCCTCCTGGAACCACCCTGCCTCATCGTTAACGTCGGCAGGCCTGTCCGGTGATGTCACCCAGGCCTGCACGATCGAGGCTTCCAGGAGGAGCTCCCGGTCCAGCTGCTTCAGCGCCCAACGCGGACCACTCGGGGCCTGTTGGACCGGCGCGCTTGAGGTCTGGGTGGAGACGTCGAACCGGATGTACCGGTGGTCGGAATAGGTCTCCACCCCCTCCATGACGCGCCAGTCAACGACACGCGGTGACAGGGCGGGGCTAGCGAACGAAATGTCCACCACCGACTCGCCCCGCATCCTCACGCACGTGGCGACAGAACCCCGATTTAGGACGACCAGGCCCTTCTCCAGGGCCCAGTCCTCCACCATCCTTCCCCGCACGTCTGTGCAACGGGAACCCCAAGCCAAGTTCTTGGCATTGAAGTCCCCGAGGACAAGCACGGGGAGGGAATGGTTTCCGACGACGACACTCAACTCTGCGAGAGAGTTGTGGAACTCGGCGAGAGTTCGGCTCGGGGAGAAGTAGACACCCACTACGACGATCTCCCCGAACCGGGCTGCTACGCACCCCCGACCCCTCCTGACACTTTCAAGGGTCGGGGTGCCGGCGGCGGCCGACGACACTATGGTCACTGAGCCGCTTAGGTCCGCCACCCAGTCTTCCCTGGGCCAGACGAAATACGGCTCAGCGACCACAGCGATGTTAATCAACCACTGCGCCATGCTCTGGAGCAATAGATCCTGAGCGCAGGCGCAGTGGTTGATGTTCGCTTGGAGGAAGCGCAATGGGGCCGTTATTGGCACTCCATTACCGCTTCCTCCAACCTGGCCCCCTGTGAGGGCCCCTCTGTGGCGGCGACAGAGGGAGCGGCAGCGGCGGCAGTTGCGGCTGCGGCGGTGGCGACGGTGGCGGTGGCGGCGGAGGGCCTACCCTTTCCTCGGGTGGCCTTGGTGGGTGGAGCGCAGGCCTTGCTTCCAGCCCGGTGTTCGGCCGGCTTGCCAGCCGCCGCACATGCATCGCAGTGCGGCGTGGCACAGCAAGCCGCGGACACATGACCGGGCTGACTGCAGCGGAAGCATAGCCCGCTGCGGTCCACCTCCGAGGCGCACCGGACTGACACGTGGTGTCCCACGTGGCAGCGGTAGCACCTCAGAGGTCTGGGCTCCAGCAGCTTAACCTGCGCTGAAACCCAGCCCACCAATAGCCTTCGGCCCTCCACAATTGTTTTCGCCGCCGTCACAGGGCAGCATACCGTAACGGTATGCATACCCGTGGGGTCCGGACGTAGGGTGCCTGCCCTGACCTGCTCAGCAGGGCACCCTCCGGACCTGGCGACGGCGGCCACCACCTCCTCCTTGGTCACCGAGTCGTCCAGACCCAAGATGCGCAGGTCTGCGCATCTGACGGGCCTGGACACTCGGGCCTCGTCCGCGTTTAGGGACGCTCTGAGCTTCTCCGCTAGAGCGTCAGCGGACGGGCCACTGGCCTCCCCGGGGACCTCGAGCATACGAGCCCCCGTCGCTGTGACCTTCAGCCGGAGGCCCCCGGTGATCCCGAGCTCCCCGAGGTCCACCGCCTCCTTTGCCTTTGCCAGCAGGTCGCGGTAGGACACGCCCCTCTGTTCCGCTTCCGGCTGTAGTGTGATCACTACAGCCGCGGTCTTAGGGGCGCGGAGCCTAGCCGCGATCTTGCGCTCCCTGAACTGGCGCTGCCGCTCCTTGTTTCGGGCCTTTTTGGCCGCCTTCCGCCCCTTCCTCTTCTCCCCGACCACCTGCCATCCGGCTTCAGCCGCGGCAGGTGTAGGGGACTGCTGGGTGGGCGGTGGCGGCGGCGGCGGCTGACGTGCCGCCGGCGCTGGCCCACTCGTCACTGGCACCGGCGGCTGCACAGTCACCGCCTGTGCAGCTGCCTTGCCCTTCCTCCCCTTGGGCGCCTTCTTAGCCGGCGTCGGTTTCGCCGGAGCCGGCTTTGGGGGAGGGGCCACCACTGCTGTGCCGGAGGGCCGGCTGGACGGCCCCGGTCTGGGTGCGGCAGCCGTAGCCGCCGCGTACGAGGCCGCCTTCGGGCCCGTGGCCGCCTTGCTTGCCGCCAGGGGGGGGCGCAAAACGATTCCCTCCAGGACGGAAAACCGTGCCTGGAAGGAGGCCAGCTCCTGGCGAACCAGGTTCAAGACCTGGTTCTCCACCGGCTCAGGCTGGCTCTGCCGCTGCTGCGGACCCCCCTTCTGAGGCGCCACGCGGGAGCTAGGCTCACGCAGACTGGCCAAGTCTGCTTGGAGCCTAGCGTTCTCCTTTCGGAGAGCCTCCGTGGCGGCCGTCAGGCGGGCCACCTCCACCCGCAATTTGGCCACCTCCTCTCTGTCTATCGGAGGAGGAGGAGGAGGAGGAAGAGGTCCCCCGAAGTTTGCCTCCGCTGCCGCCATAATGGAGGCGGAAGCCCCGGGTATGGCCTTGAGTTTAGAAGAGGTCTTCTGCTTCAAGGCCACTCCCCTTATAGCGGCTTCCACCTCCTTTGCAAACCTGGCCTTACGCTCCGCCTCGGAGCTGCCAGTTTACTCGATCCCTTAGGTAGTTTTTGGGTGCTAACAGAGATGTATGAAAAAGACTATTTTTTGGAAAAATCTATGTTTTATTCGAGCTAGGGGCGCGGGCGAGGTGTCCAGAGACGCGTCTCCGCGCGGGCTAGCTATATGTGGAATAAAAACGGGTAGGTGCCGAACAAAAATTTTGAGTTTTGGTCAAAAAACCAGTTTTTGAACCAAAAAATTTTGATTTTCACCCCACAGCCTGGAGACCGGGACACGGATCGCGAACCAGAATTCAGGGATGAAGGGTGAGTACTATTTATACTATAAACTGAAACTATTTTTGCAAAAAATTTGGAAAAAACACTAAATTTTGAGAATTTACTTTGAAAAAGTCGAAAAATTCCTAAGTGTGGTAAGGGATGAAGTCCTGACGCGCGTGTGTGCGTGCGATATGGTCAGTACGTAGGCGGAGGCCTAGTATAGTCTAAATCCGCTGAAAACAGCTTCAAAATCGCACGTCTAGAAGTGAAGATATCGACGTTTGTGTTTTTTACTCGATCCCTTAGGTAGTTTTTGGGTGCTAACAGAGATGTATGAAAA
>CAWKXZ010000005.1:15000-20000 GCA_963853795.1 Xestia rhomboidea
TTTCTATATTTAACTATTTTTATCATTTGTGCTGTTTTAATTCTATTACTAACTTATTTTATAATCTAATTGTGTGTTTTATTATTAATTTAGTGCTCTATTATTTTAATTTATATTTAAACTGAACTACTAATACAATGAATAACTGCCTTTATAACTTTATTAAATTTGCTATTTGACTCACATTTATCTCCACTCAACCCGTTAATTAATGCCCTTATACATAGTTGTTTTCTGCGTTATATCGATTGTCTTTACTAAAATTGTTTACAATTTGATTTTGCATATTTACTTATAATATCTATAATATATATTTATTATATAATTTAATATTATTTCTTTCCCACAAGACAGCTGCAGAATTTTTCACCCAGTCTGACACAACTTGACGATTCCACTAGAGTTGACTTACGGTCCTGCATAATTCCAGCCACTTTCTTATGAAAGTGACTCCAATTATTGTTCTTCATTAAGCCAACCCTAGTGGTTCGCTCAATGCGTCTGCGATCTGGTTGTGTCAAACCGGTCATCGCTGTGTACGCGGAAGTGGGCGCAGTGACAACTTTAGCAATATGCTATTGATGCCCTAGCAAATGCGTCCCACTTCCTACGTATCGGGCATAACTCACTGAACGCATTGTGCGAGTGTTCCCCCAGCTTGGCTCTGGTGCAGTTTACGCATACCACTGCTTCGCCCCTGTGCTTGTCTGGGCAGTCCACCCTAAGATGAGGACCGCCACAGTGGCTGCACAGGTCGGCCGGCTCCGTACATAGGCGCTTGCCGTGGCCGTACGATAAGCAGCGGGTGCACTGCACCAGAGGCGTCTGATCTTCGACGCGCACTCTCTGGAGGTCAATACGGAGCTTGCCTCCTTCGAGTGCCCTCCTCCAGATTACTGGGGTAACACTCAGCACAATGCTGCTCACGTGTGGGTTACGTGACTTTTTCCTAAATTTTATGGAGATTTTCTGTTCCTCGTCATCGAGGCCGTGAAAGATCTCCCGGTTCTGGTTCCTAAGGGCCCTGAGCACCTCTTCGTCGCTGTGTACTATCAGCACGTCCCTAAGAACCAGAAGCGGGTTTCGATTTTTCACTTCCTCGACGACGAGGTTCTCCCCGGCCTTCTCCAATCGCGCTTTTAATTTTCGCCTCTCCTCCGTTGTTGCGCACCCCATTACCACCTTTTGGTCCTTGGCTTTTCGGACCCTCTCTACGCGCACCCAGCCCTCCTTCGCATCTACTGCCTTCCTCACTCTTTCGAGGATTTCGTCCCCCGTATCCATCTCCTGAGTTGAGGAGACAACCACAGAGTGCAGCGTCGTTCGCTCCAGGGCCTGAGCCCCGGTGTGGCTCTTACAGACGGCCGCCACACTCGCGTAGGTTGTCTCCTCCACCCCTTCCCTGCTGGCCAGACTGTCTCGGAGTCTGTCAAGCTTTTCGGAGTTGTCTCGCAACTCCGAGATGTGCTCCTTTAGACTGTTAAGGAGCTCAGTCTGGCCAGCAAGAACGTCGACGGTGATAGGATGGGGACTTGGGTCAGCAGTAGGCGCGGGTTCCGGTACGGCGATGGGTGCGGTAGGCGCCTTGTCTCGTTCCGACTCCTTGACAAGCTCAAAAAGCCTGTTTATGGCCTCGAGCACCGCAGCTTTGATGTCGGTCCTGAGGTTGCGAGAATTGCCTAAGTTAAGTTTTGCCTTGTTAAGGCAAGCTCTCGCCTCCTCAGTGCGACTGCGGTGCCTCGCCTCAGGCTTCTTGAGCAGTGTCAAGAAGTCCGCAGGAGCTCGGCGCGTCCCCGGAGTAGCAGGGTCCCCCCGCGAGGCGGAAGGAGTGTCCTCTCCGAAGGAGATTCTCCTCCTCGCGTCAGCAGAGGAAGGTCCCGCTTTCTCCGGCGATCGCGTCGAGCCCCCGGTGCCCAGCGTTCTCAAGGTAGCAGATGGGGTGCGGAACATATTGGTCTCGAGTGGCATTGATATATATATATACAGAGAAAACCGAACCCCTGTAAAGTGGAGGTCCGGTCAGTGTTATCCGCTCGGGAGGAGAGACCAGTAATATTAGAGGTGGACACTGGACTGTACTGTGTCCCTGTAAAGGGGGGTACACAGTATATACAATAAAATAATAATCTGAATAAAAAATATACAATTAATAATAATTAAAAAGTCGAAAACCTGTGTGAGTCTTGTGTCCCTGTAAAGGGGGGTACACAGTATATAATAAAATAAAAATCTGAATAATATAATACAAAAACAAAGATAATTTAAAAGTCTAAAACCTGTGTGGGCCTTTGCGGACTCGGTCAAATAAAGTTAAAAGTCAAATTTCCCTACCAACACTACAAAAACCTCAGCAATACAAAGCCAGACAGAATTACAAAAATACAAAAAATTGCCAAATATCCCACGTCTACCTTCCTATAGACCAGAGGGCGGGTGGGTGGGCAAAAATTTTTCGAGCTAGGGGCGCGGTCGAGGGGTCCAGAGACGCGTCTCCGCGCGGGCTAGCTAAATATGGAATAAAACAGGGTAGGTGCCGAACAAAAATTTGGAGTTTTGGTCAAAAAACCAGTTTTTGAACCAAAAAATTTTGATTTTCACCCCACAGCCTGGAGACCGGGACACGGATCGCGAACCAGAATTCAGGGATGAAGGGTGAGTACTATTTATACTATAAACTGAAACTATTTTTGGAAAAAAAATTTGGAAAAAACACTAAATTTTGAGAATTTACTTTGAAAAAGTCGAAAAATTCCTAAGTGTGGTAAGGGATGAAGTCCTGACGCGCGTGTGTGCGTGCGATATGGTCAGTACGTAGGCGGAGGCCTAGTTTAGTCTAAATCCGCTGAAAAAAGCTTCAAAATCGCACGTCTAGAAGTGAAGATATCGACGGGTTAGGTTAGGTTAGGTTAGGTTAGGTTAGGTTAGGTTAGGTTAGGTTAGGTTAGGTTAGGTTAGGTTAGGTTAGGTTAGGTTAGGTTAGGTTAGGTTAGGTTAGGTTAGGTTTTTTTTTTTTTTTTTTTTTTTTTTTTTTTTTGTTTTGGCAGGAGTGGGAAATCCCCGCGGACACCTCGACTGTCCCACAGGAATTTCTCTTGTGAGACAGTCGAGGTAGTGCCGGACTCGAACCGGCTAAAACCACACTCCTGCCCCACCAGTGTCCCTCTGACATTATCAGAGACCTTGTTAACTCTGTTTTTTCCTTATTTGCGACTTTTTTTATAGTTGGCCGGAGAGGCCGCACTCTTTATCTAATTGCAGCATGTTATTTTGCTTTTCATACATACCTACATGCAATGTATTCTATATTTATTTAACTTTTTTGTTTTGAGGCTGTTGGATGTAATACTATATTATTTCGATTTTGACTAAAGTTACGCTTATATTTATATTTTCTATTAAACATTTTTACTATTATACTTCTATTTAATTTTGTCTACTTTCCCAAATTATATCAATTTTTTTTTTTTTTTTTTTTTTTTTTTTTTTTTTTTTTTTTTTTTTTTTTTTTTTTTTTTTTTTTTTTAACCCTAATATTTTACCCCAGAAATTCTGCGCTTATGTTCTATAATGTTTAGTTTATCGTGATGTTTGCTACATATACTTAGTATATAAGTCAATATCACTTTTATTGCTAAATTCCTGATTAATGTTGCAGTTTTGGTAAAATGAATGCAGACCGGTTCAACACAACTTGACGATTCCACTAGAGTTGGCCTGCGGTCCAGCATAATTTGAGCCACTTTCTCAAAAAAGTGACTCCTATTACCATTCTCCATCAAGCCAACCCAAGCGGTTCGCTCAATGCGTCTGCTATCTGGTTGTGTTGAGACCAATGTGTACATGGAAGTGGGCGCACCGGCAACTTTAGCAATACGCTATGGTTGCTCGTGCGAATGCGTCCCACTTCCTGCGCACCGGGCAATCCGTGCTGAATGCATTGTGCCGGTGCTCCCCCAGCTTGGCTCTGGTGCAGTTAACGCACGCCGCTGCTTCGCCAATCTGCTTATCTGGGCAGTCCACCCTGAGGTGCGGTCCGCCGCAGTGGCTGCACAGATCGACTGGCTCCGTGCACAGGCGCTTGCCGTGCCCGTAAGCCAAGCAGCGGGTACACTGCACCAGAGGCGTCTGGTCTTCGACGCGCACTCTCTGGAGGTCAATCCTAAGCTTGCCCCCTTCGAGTGCCCTCTTCCAGATTGCTGGGGTAACACTCAGCACAATGCTATTCGTATGCGGGTTTCGAGACTTTTTCCTGAATTTGACTGCCATTTTGAGTTCCTCGTCTCCGAGGCCGTGAAAGATTTCCCGGTTCTGGTTCTTAAGGGCTCTCAACACTTCCTCGTCGCTGTGTACTGACAGCACGTCCCTAAGAACCAGAAGCGGGTCCCGATTCTTCACTGCCTCGACGACGAGGTTCTCTCCGGCCGATTCAAGTCGCTTTTTCAACTTTTCTCTCTCCTCTTTCGTTGCGCACCCCATGATGACCTTTTGGTCCTTCGCCTTTCGGACCCTCTCTACTCGCACCCAGCCCTCCTTCGCGTCCACTGCTTTTCTCACTCTTTCGAGGATTTCGGCCCCCGTGTCCATCTCCTGTGTGGAAGAGACCACCACGGAGTGCAGCGTCGTTCGCTCCGGGGCCTGTGCCCCGGTGTGACTTTTACTGACGGCCGCGTAGGTGGTCACCCCCACACTTTCCCTGCCAGCCAAACTGTCTCGGAGCTTTTCGAGTTTCTCGGAGTTGTCTTTCAACTCCGAGATGTGCTCCTTTAGGGTGGTTATGAGCACAGTTTGGCTAGCAAGTGCCTCGATGGAAATGGGTTGGGGACCGAAGTCAGCAGTGGGCGCGGGTTCCGGCACGGCAATGGGTGCGGCAGGGGCTCGGTCTTGCTCCGACTCCTTGACCAGCTCATAGAGCCTGTTTATGGCTTCCAGCACCGCAGTCTTGATCTCGGCCTTGAGGTTGCGAGAGTTGCCCAAATTTAGCTTGGCCTTATTCAGGCAAG
>CAWKXZ010000005.1:25000-27500 GCA_963853795.1 Xestia rhomboidea
GTGCACTGCACCAGAGGCGACTGGTCCTCAACGCGCACTCTCTGGAGGTCAATGCGGAGCTTGCCTCCAGAGAGTGCCCGGTTCCAGACCGTGGGAGACACGCTCAGCACAACGCTGTTGACGTGCGGGTTCCTAGACTTTCTCCTAAACTTCACGGACATTCTTTGTTCCCTGTCGTCGAGGCCGTGAAAAATCTCCCGGTTCTGGTTCTTAAGGGCCTTCAGTACATCTTCATCGCTGTGCACTGACAGCACGTCCCTAAGAACCAGAAGCGGGTCGCGGTTCGTCACCTCCTCGACGACGAGGTTCTCTCCGGCCGCCTCCAATCGCGCCTTAAGCTTGCGCCTCTCCTCCTTTGTTTCGCACCCCATAATAACTTTCTGGTCCTTTGCCTTCCTCACCCTTTCTACACGCACCCAGCCCTCCTTCGCGTCCACTGCTTTTCGCACCCTTTCGAGGATTTCGGCCCCCGTATCCATCTCCTGTGTTGAGGAAACAACCACCGAGTGCAACGTCTTTCGCTCCAGGGCTGACGCCCCGGTGTGGCACTTTCCGACGGCCGCTACACTCGCATAGGTTGTCTCCCCCACACTTTCTCTGCTGGCCAGACTGTCTCGGAGTCCGACGAGTTTCTCGGAGTTGTCTTTTAACTCCGAGATGTGCTCCTTCAAGGTGGTAAGAAGCTCAGTCTGGCCAGCAAGAACCTCGTGGAAGATGGGTTGGGGACCGAAGTCAGCAGTGGGCGCGGGTTCCGGTACGGCGATGGGTGCGGCAGGGGCCCGGTCTTGCTCCGACTCCTTGACCAGCTCATAAAGCCTGTTTATGGCTTCCAGCACCGCAGTCTTTATCTCGGCCTTGAGGTTGCGAGAGTTGCCCAAGTTTAGCTTGGCCTTATTCAGGCAAGCTCTCGCCTCCTCAGTGCGACTGCGGTTCCTCGCCTCAGGCTTCCTGAGCAGTGCCAAGAAGTCGGAGCTCGGAGGAGCTCGCCGCGTCCCCGGAGTGGCAGGGCCCCCTCGTGACGCCGAAGGAGTCTCGTCTCCGAAGGAGATTCTCCTCCTCGCGTCAGGCGAAGGCCCCGCCCTCTCCGCCGATCGCGGCGAGCCACTCGAGCCTTGGGCCCTCACGGTGCTGGATGGGGTGCGGAACATTCTGGTTTAGCAGCAAAGATCAAGCGGACCCCTGTAAAGCGGGGGTCAGGTCGACTCTGTCTGCTTGGGAGGAGAGTTGTGTGTCAGATGGACACTGGATACTTCTGTGTCCCTGTAAAGGGGGGATGCACAGTAAGTAATAGACTAGAATCAATATAATCTAAATAAAAATAAAACAACGTAGTATAATTATAGTCTCCTATTTACAGAAGACTGTCACATAAATTACAAAAAGATTAAAAACGATAAATAAAAATATTAAAATCTTAGTCAGGGTGGTTAAAAACGAGCTATCCCTACACAACACCTATTTACAGGCCTAAAGTAGAAGCTAACTATGACAAATAAAATTTTGCCGAAAATCCCACGTCTACCTTCCTATAGGCCAGAGGGCGGGTGGGTGGGCAAAATTTTTTCGAGCTAGGGGCGCGGTCGAGGTGTCCAGAGACGCGTCTCCGCGCGGGCTAGCTAAATATGGAATAAAACAGGGTAGGTGCCGAACAAAAATTTGGAGTTTTGGTCAAAAAACCAGTTTTTGAACCAAAAAATTTTGATTTTCACCCCACAGCCTGGAGACCGGGACACGGATCGCGAACCAGAATTCAGGGATGAAGGGTGAGTACTATTTATACTATAAACTGAAACTATTTTTGCAAAAAATTTGGAAGAAACACTAAATTTTGAGGATTTACCTTGAAAAATCGAAAATTTTCTAAGTGCGGTAAGGGATGAAGTCCTGACGCGCGTGTAAGTGCGTGCGATATGGTCAGTACGTAGGCGGAGGCCTAGTTTAGTCTAAATCCGCTGAAAACAGCTTCAAAATCGCACGTCTAGAAGTGAAGATATCGACGTTTGTGTTTTTGACTCGATCCCTAAGGTGGTTTTGGGTACTAGCAGCAATGTATGAAAAAACTATTTTTTTGAAAAATCTATGTTTTATTCGAGCTAGGGGCGCGGGCGAGGTGTCCAGAGACGCGTCTCCGCGCGGGCTAGCTAAATATGGAATAAAACAGGGTAGGTGCCGAACAAAAATTTGGAGTTTTGGTCAAAAAACCAGTTTTTGAACCAAAAAATTTTGATTTTCACCCCACAGCCTGGAGACCGGGACACGGATCGCGAACCAGAATTCAGGGATGAAGGGTGAGTACTATTTATACTATAAACTGAAACTATTTTTGCAAAAAATTTGGAAGAAAACTAAATTTTGAGGATTTACCTTGAAAAATCGAAAATTTTCTAAGTGCGGTAAGGGATGAAGTCCTGACGCGCGTGTAAGTGCGTGCGATATGGTCAGTACGTAGGCGGAGGCCTAGTTTAGTCTAAATCCGCTGAAAACAGCTTCAAAATCGCAC
>CAWKXZ010000006.1:10000-12500 GCA_963853795.1 Xestia rhomboidea
TTCGTTAGATTTAAAAACGACATGGTTAATTTTTCAAGCTGATAATATATTTTTATTCGCTCGGAATCGAGAGAGTTGATGCTCAGTTATTTTCTATATTTCATATAATAGAATAACACATTTTTGTATTTAAAACGCCGTAGCGCGTACCACATAAAGAGCCATTCAGTCTGAGACTTCGACTCGTGGCAATGCTGCATCATATAGTAACCGGCGAAATAGCTAAACGATACCGGGAGCACTCAGTACAAATACACGGCGGAACAAGTATAGCCCAAGCTACAGAATTTTATACTTGTGGCAGCAGTCGACTCTTTTGGACTTGATGAAAAATTATAAAATATTGTTTTTTTTCACTCAATCAAATAATAGATTAAATGATAATTGGATAAATAAATAAATGATTCAATCATAATAATAATAAATAAATAAATGAAAAATAACAAAAAATAATATTTTTTTTTGAAATATCAAATTTAAGTATTGTGGATAGTATACATGTTTATATATATAAAAATATTTGAAATTTTATTATTAATGATAATAATAATAAATATATATAATCTACAATTAATTTTCAATATGTATTATCAATATGATAAGATAGTTTTTTATAATTTTGTATGCAAGAGAATGAAAAAAATAATAATAATGAATATAAAAAAAAAAAATATATATTATTCAAGTATTATGGATAGTGTGTTGGCTTATATAGATATTTATTTTGGATTGTGAGTCTTTTTTTATTTGTTGAAGAATATCTGATGAATCTAATTAAATAAAGACATAATATAATAATAATTATGTGAATTATCAAATAATGAGAGAGAGGGAGTTTTGAATGAGAAAAAATAAAATATAGAAAGCTCGTATTCAAGTATTGTGGATAGTGTAATAGCTTCTGCCGTACATAAGAAGTAACAATGACTTGATTCATAGTTGTTTTTGATTCATGCAGTTTCCCACCAGATTGTAAAATAATGATTAAGTAATTGAATAACGATATAAGTAATCATTTTCATTTTAGAATTAGTTATAAAAATTGAATTGTGTTTTACTTGAAGGGGCGTTTGTATGAAAAAATATGATTGATTAAAAAAATACAAAATAATATTGAAGTATTTGGATGGCAGTGTAAGTTACATGACATTGAGAGAGCGATATAATAATTTGATCACTTATAATTATTTTCATTTCATACACTTTTTAGTTGTTTGGAAAGTAATTGATAAATATTATTGAGTGAGACAGATAATTGAGGGTATAAAAATCTTTCGCATTCAAGTATTGTGAGTAGCGTGGTAATTCATGCTGAGAGAGTGATGAAGATTTGATTCATAGTTGTTTTTGATTCATACACTTTGCATTGATTGCCAAAAAAATCTCGAATATAGTTGAGTAATGATCGAACAATATGATATTATAATGAAAATTTGAATTCTCATGATTATAAAGTCTTTTAAATTTTAAAATGATGTCACTTAAAGATATAATACTCAAGTATTGTGGGTGGAGGTGTATTTAAAAATTTCGGATTGAAAAAAAGACTGATATTCGATTCATTCATATTTTCTTGATTCTCATACATTTCTTTAAATAATGCTCAAAAGTAATTGATTATTATTGATGAAAGAATGAATTGAATGATAATTAATTTTTAAAGGCGAATAATAAACGGAATGAAAATTGTAAAAAAATATATGTTGAGAAATTATTTGGAATTTGGAAAAATTACATCCGAGTATTGTGAATCGTGTCAGAGTATTTGATGAGTATCTAAGATTTGATTCATAGTTGTTTTTGATTCATACACTTTCTTCAGATTGAAAAGTAAAGAATTAATGATAATTGAATAACAATATAATAATCTTTTTCGTTTGAGAATTATTTATGGAAATTGAATTGTGATTACTTAAAAAAAATGATATATTAACAAAAAAAAAAATCCAATAACATTGAAGTATTGTGGATGGCGGTGTAGGTTACATGAAGCTGAAAGAGTGATAATTATTTTCGTTTTGGACAAATTTTATTTGCGTGAAATATTATTGAATTATGATATTTATAAAGTACAGCTGAATGAGAGAAAGAAATAATTGAGGGTATAAAAATCTCGTGCGTATTCAAGTATTGTGAGTAGCGTAACAAATCATGCTGCATATGGTAAGAAAGTGATTAATATTTGACTCATAGTTGTTTTTGATTCATACACCTTTCATTTATTGACCAAATTTTTTTAAATATCGTTGAGTAATAATTAATTAACATGATAATTGAGATGAAATTGAAATGCAGAGTTGAATATTTATGATTATAAAGTCTTTTGAATCGTGAATAATGTAGCTTGGAAACATAATAATACTCAAGTATTATGGATCGCAAGAATGACGAAGATTTGATTCATTCATATTTTTAATTCTCATAAATTTCATTTATCTAAAAGTAATTGATTATAAATAAATCAAATGCTAGTTTTAATTTGAAAAGGGAATAATAAATG
>CAWKXZ010000006.1:22500-25000 GCA_963853795.1 Xestia rhomboidea
GTTTTTTATAATTTTGTATGCAAGAGAATGAAAAAAATAATAATAATGAATATTAAAAAAAAAAGATATATTATTCAAGTATTATGGATAGTGTGTTGGCTTATATAGATATTTATTTTGGATTGGGAGTCTTTTTTTATTTGTTGAAGAATATCTGATAAATGTAATTAAATAAAGACATAATATAATGATAATTATGTGAATTATCAAATAATGAGAGAGGGAGAGAGTTTGGAATGGGAAAAAAATAAATTATAGAAAACTCGTATTCAAGTATTGTGGATAGTGTAATAGCTTCTACCGTACATAACAAGTAACAATGACTTGATTCATAGTTGTTTTTGATTCATACAGTTTCCAAGGATTGTAAAATAATGATTAAGTAATTGAATAATGATATAATAATCATTTTCATTTTGGAATTATTTATAAAAATGGAATTGTGATAACTTGAAGGGGCATTTGTATGAAAAAATATGATTAATGAAAAAAATAGAAAAAATATTGGAGTATTATGGATGGCAGTGTAAGTTACACGACATTGAGAGAGCGATATAACCATTTGATCACTTATAATTATTTTTATTTCATACATTTTTTAGTTGCTTGGAAAGTAATTGATAAATATTATTGAATGAGACGGATAATTTAGGGTATGAAAATTTTTTGCATTCAAGTATTGTGAGTAGCGTGATAATTCATGCTAAGAGAGAGATTAAGATTTGATTCATAGTTGTTTTTGATTCATACACTTTGCATTGATTGTCAAAAAAATCTCGAATATAGTTGAGTAATGATCGAACAATATGATTATAATAATGAAAATTTGGATTCTTATGATTATAAAGTTTTTTGAAATCGGGAATGATGTAATTTAGAGATATAATACTCAAGTATTGTGGATGGAGATGTACTTAAAAATTTCAAATTGAAAAAAAGGCTGATAGTCGATTTATTCATATTTCCTTGATTCTCATATATTTTTTAATAATATTCAAAAAAAAATTATTATCATTATTAATGGAAGAATGAATTGAATGATAATTAATTTTTCAAGGGGAATAATGAACGGAATGAAAATTGTAAAAAAATATATGTTCAAAAATTATTTGAAATTTTTAAAAATTACATCCAAGTATTGTGGATAGTGTAGAGTATTTAATGAGTGGCCAAGATTTGATTCATAGTTGTTTTTGATTCATACACTTTCTTCAGACTGAAAAGTCAAGAATGAATGATAATTGAATAACAATATAATAATTATTTTTATTTGAGAATTATTTATGAAAATTGAATTGTGATAACTTGAAAAAAATGATAAGTTAAAGAAATCTAATAACATTGAAGTATTGTGGATGGCAGTGTAGATTACACAAAGCTGAAAGAGTGATAATTATTTTCGTTTTGGAAAAATTTTATTTGTGTGGAAAATTAATTGCTGATGACTATTATCGAATTATGATATTGTAAAAGTACAGCTGAATGAAAAAACAAAATAATTGAGGATATAGAAATGTTTTGCGTATTCAAGTATTGTGAGTAGGGTGAAAATTCCATACTGCATATGGTGAGAGAGTGATCAATATTTGACTCATAGTTGTTTTTGATTCATACAGCTTTCATTTATTGCCAAATTTTTTTTCAAATATCGTTGACTAATAATCAATTAACATAATAATTGAGATAAAATTTAAATGCAAAGCTGGATACTCATGATTATAAAGTCTCTTGAATCGAGAATAATGTAGCTTGAAAATATAATAATACTCAAGTATTATGGATCGAAAGAATGATTAATATTTGATTCATTCATGTTTTCAATTCTCATAAATTTCATTTGCTTAAAAGTATTTGATTATAAACAAATCAAAAGCTAGTTAATTTGAAGAGGGAATAATGAACGGGAAAGGAATTATGATGATGAGAAAGCAGAAAAATATATTTTTAGGAATAAGTTGAAATATTAAAGATTATATTCAAGTAATGTGGATAGTGGACCAGATTTCATGGTTTTTGAAGAGCAGCTAAGATTTGATTCATAGTTGTTTTTGATTCATACACCTTTTATTTATATCCAAAGAATTCTGTATATTGTTTAAAAATGATATGATAATTATTTCCAAAATTGATACTAATTTATAATGAGCAATTGAATTCAAATAATTATAAAATCTTCTATATTGGAAATGATATATAGCTTAGAATCGTAATACCCAAGTATTGTGAATGCAATAAAATTAAAATATTGTTTCAACAGTGATTAATAGTTATATTAATGGAGAAATAGTGAGCGAATTTTTTTTTTTCAAGATTATAGGAAAAAATTGAATTTTCTATGTATAACTTGCATTAAAAAAAAATATTCAGGTATTGTGGATATTATGATGAAACCCAATGTACTTGAAGAGCAGTTGAGATTTGAATAATAATTTTTTTTTAATTCCTAGCAGAATAATTAATGCCTGTTAATAAATAAATGATTTAATGAATTATATTATAA
>CAWKXZ010000007.1:0-122500 GCA_963853795.1 Xestia rhomboidea
GTGGAATAAAAACGGGTAGGTGCCGAACAAAAATTTTGAGTTTTGGTCAAAAAACCAGTTTTTGAACCAAAAAATTTTGATTTTCACCCCACAGCCTGGAGACCGGGACACGGATCGCGAACCAGAATTCAGGGATGAAGGGTGAGTACTATTTATACTGTAAACTGAAACTATTTTTGCAAAAAATTTGGAAAAAACACTAAATTTTGAGAATTTACTTTGAAAAAATCGAAAAATTCCTAAGTGTGGTAAGGGATGAAGTCCTGACGCGCGTGTGTGCGTGCGATATGGTCAGTACGTAGGCGGAGGCCTAGTTTAGTCTAAATCCGCTGAAAACAGTTTCAAAATCGCACGTCTGGAAGCGAAGATATCAACGATTGTGTATTTAACTCGATCCCTTAGGTAGTTTTTGGGTGCTAACAGAGATGTATGAAAAAGACTATTTTTTGGAAAAATCTATGTTTTATTCGAGCTAGGGGCGCGGCCAAGGTGTCCAGAGACGCGTCTCCGCGCGGGCTAGCTATATGTGGAATAAAAACGGGTAGGTGCCGAACAAAAATTTTGAGTTTTGGTCAAAAAACCAGTTTTTGAACCAAAAAATTTTGATTTTCACCCCACAGCCTGGAGACCGGGACACGGATCGCGAACCAGAATTCAGGGATGAAGGGTGAGTACTATTTATACTGTAAACTGAAACTATTTTTGCAAAAAATTTGGAAAAAACACTAAATTTTGAGAATTTACTTTGAAAAAATCGAAAAATTCCTAAGTGTGGTAAGGGATGAAGTCCTGACGCGCGTGTGTGCGTGCGATATGGTCAGTACGTAGGCGGAGGCCTAGTTTAGTCTAAATCCGCTGAAAACAGTTTCAAAATCGCACGTCTGGAAGCGAAGATATCAACGATTGTGTATTTAACTCGATCCCTTAGGTAGTTTTTGGGTGCTAACAGAGATGTATGAAAAAGACTATTTTTTGGAAAAATCTATGTTTTATTCGAGCTAGGGGCGCGGCCAAGGTGTCCAGAGACGCGTCTCCGCGCGGGCTAGCTATATGTGGAATAAAAACGGGTAGGTGCCGAACAAAAATTTTGAGTTTTGGTCAAAAAACCAGTTTTTGAACCAAAAAATTTTGATTTTCACCCCACAGCCTGGAGACCGGGACACGGATCGCGAACCAGAATTCAGGGATGAAGGGTGAGTACTATTTATACTGTAAACTGAAACTATTTTTGCAAAAAATTTGGAAAAAACACTAAATTTTGAGAATTTACTTTGAAAAAATCGAAAAATTCCTAAGTGTGGTAAGGGATGAAGTCCTGACGCGCGTGTGTGCGTGCGATATGGTCAGTACGTAGGCGGAGGCCTAGTTTAGTCTAAATCCGCTGAAAACAGTTTCAAAATCGCACGTCTGGAAGCGAAGATATCAACGATTGTGTATTTAACTCGATCCCTTAGGTAGTTTTTGGGTGCTAACAGAGATGTATGAAAAAGACTATTTTTTGGAAAAATCTATGTTTTATTCGAGCTAGGGGCGCGGCCAAGGTGTCCAGAGACGCGTCTCCGCGCGGGCTAGCTATATGTGGAATAAAAACGGGTAGGTGCCGAACAAAAATTTTGAGTTTTGGTCAAAAAACCAGTTTTTGAACCAAAAAATTTTGATTTTCACCCCACAGCCTGGAGACCGGGACACGGATCGCGAACCAGAATTCAGGGATGAAGGGTGAGTACTATTTATACTGTAAACTGAAACTATTTTTGCAAAAAATTTGGAAAAAACACTAAATTTTGAGAATTTACTTTGAAAAAATCGAAAAATTCCTAAGTGTGGTAAGGGATGAAGTCCTGACGCGCGTGTGTGCGTGCGATATGGTCAGTACGTAGGCGGAGGCCTAGTTTAGTCTAAATCCGCTGAAAACAGTTTCAAAATCGCACGTCTGGAAGCGAAGATATCAACGATTGTGTATTTAACTCGATCCCTTAGGTAGTTTTTGGGTGCTAACAGAGATGTATGAAAAAGACTATTTTTTGGAAAAATCTATGTTTTATTCGAGCTAGGGGCGCGGCCAAGGTGTCCAGAGACGCGTCTCCGCGCGGGCTAGCTATATGTGGAATAAAAACGGGTAGGTGCCGAACAAAAATTTTGAGTTTTGGTCAAAAAACCAGTTTTTGAACCAAAAAATTTTGATTTTCACCCCACAGCCTGGAGACCGGGACACGGATCGCGAACCAGAATTCAGGGATGAAGGGTGAGTACTATTTATACTGTAAACTGAAACTATTTTTGCAAAAAATTTGGAAAAAACACTAAATTTTGAGAATTTACTTTGAAAAAATCGAAAAATTCCTAAGTGTGGTAAGGGATGAAGTCCTGACGCGCGTGTGTGCGTGCGATATGGTCAGTACGTAGGCGGAGGCCTAGTTTAGTCTAAATCCGCTGAAAACAGTTTCAAAATCGCACGTCTGGAAGCGAAGATATCAACGATTGTGTATTTAACTCGATCCCTTAGGTAGTTTTTGGGTGCTAACAGAGATGTATGAAAAAGACTATTTTTTGGAAAAATCTATGTTTTATTCGAGCTAGGGGCGCGGCCAAGGTGTCCAGAGACGCGTCTCCGCGCGGGCTAGCTATATGTGGAATAAAAACGGGTAGGTGCCGAACAAAAATTTTGAGTTTTGGTCAAAAAACCAGTTTTTGAACCAAAAAATTTTGATTTTCACCCCACAGCCTGGAGACCGGGACACGGATCGCGAACCAGAATTCAGGGATGAAGGGTGAGTACTATTTATACTGTAAACTGAAACTATTTTTGCAAAAAATTTGGAAAAAACACTAAATTTTGAGAATTTACTTTGAAAAAATCGAAAAATTCCTAAGTGTGGTAAGGGATGAAGTCCTGACGCGCGTGTGTGCGTGCGATATGGTCAGTACGTAGGCGGAGGCCTAGTTTAGTCTAAATCCGCTGAAAACAGTTTCAAAATCGCACGTCTGGAAGCGAAGATATCAACGATTGTGTATTTAACTCGATCCCTTAGGTAGTTTTTGGGTGCTAACAGAGATGTATGAAAAAGACTATTTTTTGGAAAAATCTATGTTTTATTCGAGCTAGGGGCGCGGCCAAGGTGTCCAGAGACGCGTCTCCGCGCGGGCTAGCTATATGTGGAATAAAAACGGGTAGGTGCCGAACAAAAATTTTGAGTTTTGGTCAAAAAACCAGTTTTTGAACCAAAAAATTTTGATTTTCACCCCACAGCCTGGAGACCGGGACACGGATCGCGAACCAGAATTCAGGGATGAAGGGTGAGTACTATTTATACTGTAAACTGAAACTATTTTTGCAAAAAATTTGGAAAAAACACTAAATTTTGAGAATTTACTTTGAAAAAATCGAAAAATTCCTAAGTGTGGTAAGGGATGAAGTCCTGACGCGCGTGTGTGCGTGCGATATGGTCAGTACGTAGGCGGAGGCCTAGTTTAGTCTAAATCCGCTGAAAACAGTTTCAAAATCGCACGTCTGGAAGCGAAGATATCAACGATTGTGTATTTAACTCGATCCCTTAGGTAGTTTTTGGGTGCTAACAGAGATGTATGAAAAAGACTATTTTTTGGAAAAATCTATGTTTTATTCGAGCTAGGGGCGCGGCCAAGGTGTCCAGAGACGCGTCTCCGCGCGGGCTAGCTATATGTGGAATAAAAACGGGTAGGTGCCGAACAAAAATTTTGAGTTTTGGTCAAAAAACCAGTTTTTGAACCAAAAAATTTTGATTTTCACCCCACAGCCTGGAGACCGGGACACGGATCGCGAACCAGAATTCAGGGATGAAGGGTGAGTACTATTTATACTGTAAAATGAAACTATTTTTGCAAAAAATTTGGAAAAAACACTAAATTTTGAGAATTTACTTTGAAAAAATCGAAAAATTCCTAAGTGTGGTAAGGGATGAAGTCCTGACGCGCGTGTGTGCGTGCGATATGGTCAGTACGTAGGCGGAGGCCTAGTTTAGTCTAAATCCGCTGAAAACAGTTTCAAAATCGCACGTCTGGAAGCGAAGATATCAACGATTGTGTATTTAACTCGATCCCTTAGGTAGTTTTTGGGTGCTAACAGAGATGTATGAAAAAGACTATTTTTTGGAAAAATCTATGTTTTATTCGAGCTAGGGGCGCGGCCAAGGTGTCCAGAGACGCGTCTCCGCGCGGGCTAGCTATATGTGGAATAAAAACGGGTAGGTGCCGAACAAAAATTTTGAGTTTTGGTCAAAAAACCAGTTTTTGAACCAAAAAATTTTGATTTTCACCCCACAGCCTGGAGACCGGGACACGGATCGCGAACCAGAATTCAGGGATGAAGGGTGAGTACTATTTATACTGTAAACTGAAACTATTTTTGCAAAAAATTTGGAAAAAACACTAAATTTTGAGAATTTACTTTGAAAAAATCGAAAAATTCCTAAGTGTGGTAAGGGATGAAGTCCTGACGCGCGTGTGTGCGTGCGATATGGTCAGTACGTAGGCGGAGGCCTAGTTTAGTCTAAATCCGCTGAAAACAGTTTCAAAATCGCACGTCTGGAAGCGAAGATATCAACGATTGTGTATTTAACTCGATCCCTTAGGTAGTTTTTGGGTGCTAACAGAGATGTATGAAAAAGACTATTTTTTGGAAAAATCTATGTTTTATTCGAGCTAGGGGCGCGGCCAAGGTGTCCAGAGACGCGTCTCCGCGCGGGCTAGCTATATGTGGAATAAAAACGGGTAGGTGCCGAACAAAAATTTTGAGTTTTGGTCAAAAAACCAGTTTTTGAACCAAAAAATTTTGATTTTCACCCCACAGCCTGGAGACCGGGACACGGATCGCGAACCAGAATTCAGGGATGAAGGGTGAGTACTATTTATACTGTAAACTGAAACTATTTTTGCAAAAAATTTGGAAAAAACACTAAATTTTGAGAATTTACTTTGAAAAAATCGAAAAATTCCTAAGTGTGGTAAGGGATGAAGTCCTGACGCGCGTGTGTGCGTGCGATATGGTCAGTACGTAGGCGGAGGCCTAGTTTAGTCTAAATCCGCTGAAAACAGTTTCAAAATCGCACGTCTGGAAGCGAAGATATCAACGATTGTGTATTTAACTCGATCCCTTAGGTAGTTTTTGGGTGCTAACAGAGATGTATGAAAAAGACTATTTTTTGGAAAAATCTATGTTTTATTCGAGCTAGGGGCGCGGCCAAGGTGTCCAGAGACGCGTCTCCGCGCGGGCTAGCTATATGTGGAATAAAAACGGGTAGGTGCCGAACAAAAATTTTGAGTTTTGGTCAAAAAACCAGTTTTTGAACCAAAAAATTTTGATTTTCACCCCACAGCCTGGAGACCGGGACACGGATCGCGAACCAGAATTCAGGGATGAAGGGTGAGTACTATTTATACTGTAAACTGAAACTATTTTTGCAAAAAATTTGGAAAAAACACTAAATTTTGAGAATTTACTTTGAAAAAATCGAAAAATTCCTAAGTGTGGTAAGGGATGAAGTCCTGACGCGCGTGTGTGCGTGCGATATGGTCAGTACGTAGGCGGAGGCCTAGTTTAGTCTAAATCCGCTGAAAACAGTTTCAAAATCGCACGTCTGGAAGCGAAGATATCAACGATTGTGTATTTAACTCGATCCCTTAGGTAGTTTTTGGGTGCTAACAGAGATGTATGAAAAAGACTATTTTTTGGAAAAATCTATGTTTTATTCGAGCTAGGGGCGCGGCCAAGGTGTCCAGAGACGCGTCTCCGCGCGGGCTAGCTATATGTGGAATAAAAACGGGTAGGTGCCGAACAAAAATTTTGAGTTTTGGTCAAAAAACCAGTTTTTGAACCAAAAAATTTTGATTTTCACCCCACAGCCTGGAGACCGGGACACGGATCGCGAACCAGAATTCAGGGATGAAGGGTGAGTACTATTTATACTGTAAACTGAAACTATTTTTGCAAAAAATTTGGAAAAAACACTAAATTTTGAGAATTTACTTTGAAAAAATCGAAAAATTCCTAAGTGTGGTAAGGGATGAAGTCCTGACGCGCGTGTGTGCGTGCGATATGGTCAGTACGTAGGCGGAGGCCTAGTTTAGTCTAAATCCGCTGAAAACAGTTTCAAAATCGCACGTCTGGAAGCGAAGATATCAACGATTGTGTATTTAACTCGATCCCTTAGGTAGTTTTTGGGTGCTAACAGAGATGTATGAAAAAGACTATTTTTTGGAAAAATCTATGTTTTATTCGAGCTAGGGGCGCGGCCAAGGTGTCCAGAGACGCGTCTCCGCGCGGGCTAGCTATATGTGGAATAAAAACGGGTAGGTGCCGAACAAAAATTTTGAGTTTTGGTCAAAAAACCAGTTTTTGAACCAAAAAATTTTGATTTTCACCCCACAGCCTGGAGACCGGGACACGGATCGCGAACCAGAATTCAGGGATGAAGGGTGAGTACTATTTATACTGTAAACTGAAACTATTTTTGCAAAAAATTTGGAAAAAACACTAAATTTTGAGAATTTACTTTGAAAAAATCGAAAAATTCCTAAGTGTGGTAAGGGATGAAGTCCTGACGCGCGTGTGTGCGTGCGATATGGTCAGTACGTAGGCGGAGGCCTAGTTTAGTCTAAATCCGCTGAAAACAGTTTCAAAATCGCACGTCTGGAAGCGAAGATATCAACGATTGTGTATTTAACTCGATCCCTTAGGTAGTTTTTGGGTGCTAACAGAGATGTATGAAAAAGACTATTTTTTGGAAAAATCTATGTTTTATTCGAGCTAGGGGCGCGGCCAAGGTGTCCAGAGACGCGTCTCCGCGCGGGCTAGCTATATGTGGAATAAAAACGGGTAGGTGCCGAACAAAAATTTTGAGTTTTGGTCAAAAAACCAGTTTTTGAACCAAAAAATTTTGATTTTCACCCCACAGCCTGGAGACCGGGACACGGATCGCGAACCAGAATTCAGGGATGAAGGGTGAGTACTATTTATACTGTAAACTGAAACTATTTTTGCAAAAAATTTGGAAAAAACACTAAATTTTGAGAATTTACTTTGAAAAAATCGAAAAATTCCTAAGTGTGGTAAGGGATGAAGTCCTGACGCGCGTGTGTGCGTGCGATATGGTCAGTACGTAGGCGGAGGCCTAGTTTAGTCTAAATCCGCTGAAAACAGTTTCAAAATCGCACGTCTGGAAGCGAAGATATCAACGATTGTGTATTTAACTCGATCCCTTAGGTAGTTTTTGGGTGCTAACAGAGATGTATGAAAAAGACTATTTTTTGGAAAAATCTATGTTTTATTCGAGCTAGGGGCGCGGCCAAGGTGTCCAGAGACGCGTCTCCGCGCGGGCTAGCTATATGTGGAATAAAAACGGGTAGGTGCCGAACAAAAATTTTGAGTTTTGGTCAAAAAACCAGTTTTTGAACCAAAAAATTTTGATTTTCACCCCACAGCCTGGAGACCGGGACACGGATCGCGAACCAGAATTCAGGGATGAAGGGTGAGTACTATTTATACTGTAAACTGAAACTATTTTTGCAAAAAATTTGGAAAAAACACTAAATTTTGAGAATTTACTTTGAAAAAATCGAAAAATTCCTAAGTGTGGTAAGGGATGAAGTCCTGACGCGCGTGTGTGCGTGCGATATGGTCAGTACGTAGGCGGAGGCCTAGTTTAGTCTAAATCCGCTGAAAACAGTTTCAAAATCGCACGTCTGGAAGCGAAGATATCAACGATTGTGTATTTAACTCGATCCCTTAGGTAGTTTTTGGGTGCTAACAGAGATGTATGAAAAAGACTATTTTTTGGAAAAATCTATGTTTTATTCGAGCTAGGGGCGCGGCCAAGGTGTCCAGAGACGCGTCTCCGCGCGGGCTAGCTATATGTGGAATAAAAACGGGTAGGTGCCGAACAAAAATTTTGAGTTTTGGTCAAAAAACCAGTTTTTGAACCAAAAAATTTTGATTTTCACCCCACAGCCTGGAGACCGGGACACGGATCGCGAACCAGAATTCAGGGATGAAGGGTGAGTACTATTTATACTGTAAACTGAAACTATTTTTGCAAAAAATTTGGAAAAAACACTAAATTTTGAGAATTTACTTTGAAAAAATCGAAAAATTCCTAAGTGTGGTAAGGGATGAAGTCCTGACGCGCGTGTGTGCGTGCGATATGGTCAGTACGTAGGCGGAGGCCTAGTTTAGTCTAAATCCGCTGAAAACAGTTTCAAAATCGCACGTCTGGAAGCGAAGATATCAACGATTGTGTATTTAACTCGATCCCTTAGGTAGTTTTTGGGTGCTAACAGAGATGTATGAAAAAGACTATTTTTTGGAAAAATCTATGTTTTATTCGAGCTAGGGGCGCGGCCAAGGTGTCCAGAGACGCGTCTCCGCGGGCTAGCTATATGTGGAATAAAAACGGGTAGGTGCCGAACAAAAATTTTGAGTTTTGGTCAAAAAACCAGTTTTTGAACCAAAAAATTTTGATTTTCACCCCACAGCCTGGAGACCGGGACACGGATCGCGAACCAGAATTCAGGGATGAAGGGTGAGTACTATTTATACTGTAAACTGAAACTATTTTTGCAAAAAATTTGGAAAAAACACTAAATTTTGAGAATTTACTTTGAAAAAATCGAAAAATTCCTAAGTGTGGTAAGGGATGAAGTCCTGACGCGCGTGTGTGCGTGCGATATGGTCAGTACGTAGGCGGAGGCCTAGTTTAGTCTAAATCCGCTGAAAACAGTTTCAAAATCGCACGTCTGGAAGCGAAGATATCAACGATTGTGTATTTAACTCGATCCCTTAGGTAGTTTTTGGGTGCTAACAGAGATGTATGAAAAAGACTATTTTTTGGAAAAATCTATGTTTTATTCGAGCTAGGGGCGCGGCCAAGGTGTCCAGAGACGCGTCTCCGCGCGGGCTAGCTATATGTGGAATAAAAACGGGTAGGTGCCGAACAAAAATTTTGAGTTTTGGTCAAAAAACCAGTTTTTGAACCAAAAAATTTTGATTTTCACCCCACAGCCTGGAGACCGGGACACGGATCGCGAACCAGAATTCAGGGATGAAGGGTGAGTACTATTTATACTGTAAACTGAAACTATTTTTGCAAAAAATTTGGAAAAAACACTAAATTTTGAGAATTTACTTTGAAAAAATCGAAAAATTCCTAAGTGTGGTAAGGGATGAAGTCCTGACGCGCGTGTGTGCGTGCGATATGGTCAGTACGTAGGCGGAGGCCTAGTTTAGTCTAAATCCGCTGAAAACAGTTTCAAAATCGCACGTCTGGAAGCGAAGATATCAACGATTGTGTATTTAACTCGATCCCTTAGGTAGTTTTTGGGTGCTAACAGAGATGTATGAAAAAGACTATTTTTTGGAAAAATCTATGTTTTATTCGAGCTAGGGGCGCGGCCAAGGTGTCCAGAGACGCGTCTCCGCGCGGGCTAGCTATATGTGGAATAAAAACGGGTAGGTGCCGAACAAAAATTTTGAGTTTTGGTCAAAAAACCAGTTTTTGAACCAAAAAATTTTGATTTTCACCCCACAGCCTGGAGACCGGGACACGGATCGCGAACCAGAATTCAGGGATGAAGGGTGAGTACTATTTATACTGTAAACTGAAACTATTTTTGCAAAAAATTTGGAAAAAACACTAAATTTTGAGAATTTACTTTGAAAAAATCGAAAAATTCCTAAGTGTGGTAAGGGATGAAGTCCTGACGCGCGTGTGTGCGTGCGATATGGTCAGTACGTAGGCGGAGGCCTAGTTTAGTCTAAATCCGCTGAAAACAGTTTCAAAATCGCACGTCTGGAAGCGAAGATATCAACGATTGTGTATTTAACTCGATCCCTTAGGTAGTTTTTGGGTGCTAACAGAGATGTATGAAAAAGACTATTTTTTGGAAAAATCTATGTTTTATTCGAGCTAGGGGCGCGGCCAAGGTGTCCAGAGACGCGTCTCCGCGCGGGCTAGCTATATGTGGAATAAAAACGGGTAGGTGCCGAACAAAAATTTTGAGTTTTGGTCAAAAAACCAGTTTTTGAACCAAAAAATTTTGATTTTCACCCCACAGCCTGGAGACCGGGACACGGATCGCGAACCAGAATTCAGGGATGAAGGGTGAGTACTATTTATACTGTAAACTGAAACTATTTTTGCAAAAAATTTGGAAAAAACACTAAATTTTGAGAATTTACTTTGAAAAAATCGAAAAATTCCTAAGTGTGGTAAGGGATGAAGTCCTGACGCGCGTGTGTGCGTGCGATATGGTCAGTACGTAGGCGGAGGCCTAGTTTAGTCTAAATCCGCTGAAAACAGTTTCAAAATCGCACGTCTGGAAGCGAAGATATCAACGATTGTGTATTTAACTCGATCCCTTAGGTAGTTTTTGGGTGCTAACAGAGATGTATGAAAAAGACTATTTTTTGGAAAAATCTATGTTTTATTCGAGCTAGGGGCGCGGCCAAGGTGTCCAGAGACGCGTCTCCGCGCGGGCTAGCTATATGTGGAATAAAAACGGGTAGGTGCCGAACAAAAATTTTGAGTTTTGGTCAAAAAACCAGTTTTTGAACCAAAAAATTTTGATTTTCACCCCACAGCCTGGAGACCGGGACACGGATCGCGAACCAGAATTCAGGGATGAAGGGTGAGTACTATTTATACTGTAAACTGAAACTATTTTTGCAAAAAATTTGGAAAAAACACTAAATTTTGAGAATTTACTTTGAAAAAATCGAAAAATTCCTAAGTGTGGTAAGGGATGAAGTCCTGACGCGCGTGTGTGCGTGCGATATGGTCAGTACGTAGGCGGAGGCCTAGTTTAGTCTAAATCCGCTGAAAACAGTTTCAAAATCGCACGTCTGGAAGCGAAGATATCAACGATTGTGTATTTAACTCGATCCCTTAGGTAGTTTTTGGGTGCTAACAGAGATGTATGAAAAAGACTATTTTTTGGAAAAATCTATGTTTTATTCGAGCTAGGGGCGCGGCCAAGGTGTCCAGAGACGCGTCTCCGCGCGGGCTAGCTATATGTGGAATAAAAACGGGTAGGTGCCGAACAAAAATTTTGAGTTTTGGTCAAAAAACCAGTTTTTGAACCAAAAAATTTTGATTTTCACCCCACAGCCTGGAGACCGGGACACGGATCGCGACCAGAATTCAGGGATGAAGGGTGAGTACTATTTATACTGTAAACTGAAACTATTTTTGCAAAAAATTTGGAAAAAACACTAAATTTTGAGAATTTACTTTGAAAAATCGAAAAATTCCTAAGTGTGGTAAGGGATGAAGTCCTGACGCGCGTGTGTGCGTGCGATATGGTCAGTACGTAGGCGGAGGCCTAGTTTAGTCTAAATCCGCTGAAAACAGTTTCAAAATCGCACGTCTGGAAGCGAAGATATCAACGATTGTGTATTTAACTCGATCCCTTAGGTAGTTTTTGGGTGCTAACAGAGATGTATGAAAAAGACTATTTTTTGGAAAAATCTATGTTTTATTCGAGCTAGGGGCGCGGCCAAGGTGTCCAGAGACGCGTCTCCGCGCGGGCTAGCTATATGTGGAATAAAAACGGGTAGGTGCCGAACAAAAATTTTGAGTTTTGGTCAAAAAACCAGTTTTTGAACCAAAAAATTTTGATTTTCACCCCACAGCCTGGAGACCGGGACACGGATCGCGAACCAGAATTCAGGGATGAAGGGTGAGTACTATTTATACTGTAAACTGAAACTATTTTTGCAAAAAATTTGGAAAAAACACTAAATTTTGAGAATTTACTTTGAAAAAATCGAAAAATTCCTAAGTGTGGTAAGGGATGAAGTCCTGACGCGCGTGTGTGCGTGCGATATGGTCAGTACGTAGGCGGAGGCCTAGTTTAGTCTAAATCCGCTGAAAACAGTTTCAAAATCGCACGTCTGGAAGCGAAGATATCAACGATTGTGTATTTAACTCGATCCCTTAGGTAGTTTTTGGGTGCTAACAGAGATGTATGAAAAAGACTATTTTTTGGAATTTTGGAAAAATCTATGTTTTATTCAAGCTAGGGGCGCGGGCGAGGGGTCCAGAGACGCGTCTCCGCGCGGGCTAGCTATATGTGGAATAAAAACGGGTAGGTGCCGAACAAAAATTTTGAGTTTTGGTCAAAAAACCAGTTTTTGAACCAAAAAATTTTGATTTTCACCCCACAGCCTGGAGACCGGGACACGGAACGCAAACCAGAATTCAGGGATGAAGGGTGAGTACTATTTATACTATAAACTGAAACTATTTTTGCAAAAAATTTGGAAGAAACACTAAATTTTGAGGATTTACTTTGAAAAATCGAAAAATTCCTAAGTGCGGTAAGGGATGAAGTCCTGACGCGCGTGTAAGTGCGTGCGATATGGTCAGTACGTAGGCGGAGGCCTAGTTTAGTCTAAATCCGCTGAAAACAGCTTCAAAATCGCACGTCTGGAAGCGAAGATATCAACGATTGTGTATTTAACTCGATCCCTTAGGTAGTTTTTGGGTGCTAACAGAGATGTATGAAAAAGACTATTTTTTGGAAAAATCTATGTTTTATTCAAGCTAGGGGCGCGGGCGAGGGGTCCAGAGACGCGTCTCCGCGCGGGCTAGCTATATGTGGAATAAAAACGGGTAGGTGCCGAACAAAAATTTTGAGTTTTGGTCAAAAAACCAGTTTTTGAACCAAAAAATTTTGATTTTCACCCCACAGCCTGGAGACCGGGACACGGAACGCAAACCAGAATTCAGGGATGAAGGGTGAGTACTATTTATACTATAAACTGAAACTATTTTTGCAAAAAATTTGGAAGAAACACTAAATTTTGAGGATTTACTTTGAAAAATCGAAAAATTCCTAAGTGCGGTAAGGGATGAAGTCCTGACGCGCGTGTAAGTGCGTGCGATATGGTCAGTACGTAGGCGGAGGCCTAGTTTAGTCTAAATCCGCTGAAAACAGCTTCAAAATCGCACGTCTGGAAGCGAAGATATCAACGATTGTGTATTTAACTCGATCCCTTAGGTAGTTTTTGGGTGCTAACAGAGATGTATGAAAAAGACTATTTTTTGGAAAAATCTATGTTTTATTCAAGCTAGGGGCGCGGGCGAGGGGTCCAGAGACGCGTCTCCGCGCGGGCTAGCTATATGTGGAATAAAAACGGGTAGGTGCCGAACAAAAATTTTGAGTTTTGGTCAAAAAACCAGTTTTTGAACCAAAAAATTTTGATTTTCACCCCACAGCCTGGAGACCGGGACACGGAACGCAAACCAGAATTCAGGGATGAAGGGTGAGTACTATTTATACTATAAACTGAAACTATTTTTGCAAAAAATTTGGAAGAAACACTAAATTTTGAGGATTTACTTTGAAAAATCGAAAAATTCCTAAGTGCGGTAAGGGATGAAGTCCTGACGCGCGTGTAAGTGCGTGCGATATGGTCAGTACGTAGGCGGAGGCCTAGTTTAGTCTAAATCCGCTGAAAACAGCTTCAAAATCGCACGTCTGGAAGCGAAGATATCAACGATTGTGTATTTAACTCGATCCCTTAGGTAGTTTTTGGGTGCTAACAGAGATGTATGAAAAAGACTATTTTTTGGAAAAATCTATGTTTTATTCAAGCTAGGGGCGCGGGCGAGGGGTCCAGAGACGCGTCTCCGCGCGGGCTAGCTATATGTGGAATAAAAACGGGTAGGTGCCGAACAAAAATTTTGAGTTTTGGTCAAAAAACCAGTTTTTGAACCAAAAAATTTTGATTTTCACCCCACAGCCTGGAGACCGGGACACGGAACGCAAACCAGAATTCAGGGATGAAGGGTGAGTACTATTTATACTATAAACTGAAACTATTTTTGCAAAAAATTTGGAAGAAACACTAAATTTTGAGGATTTACTTTGAAAAATCGAAAAATTCCTAAGTGCGGTAAGGGATGAAGTCCTGACGCGCGTGTAAGTGCGTGCGATATGGTCAGTACGTAGGCGGAGGCCTAGTTTAGTCTAAATCCGCTGAAAACAGCTTCAAAATCGCACGTCTGGAAGCGAAGATATCAACGATTGTGTATTTAACTCGATCCCTTAGGTAGTTTTTGGGTGCTAACAGAGATGTATGAAAAAGACTATTTTTTGGAAAAATCTATGTTTTATTCAAGCTAGGGGCGCGGGCGAGGGGTCCAGAGACGCGTCTCCGCGCGGGCTAGCTATATGTGGAATAAAAACGGGTAGGTGCCGAACAAAAATTTTGAGTTTTGGTCAAAAAACCAGTTTTTGAACCAAAAAATTTTGATTTTCACCCCACAGCCTGGAGACCGGGACACGGAACGCAAACCAGAATTCAGGGATGAAGGGTGAGTACTATTTATACTATAAACTGAAACTATTTTTGCAAAAAATTTGGAAGAAACACTAAATTTTGAGGATTTACTTTGAAAAATCGAAAAATTCCTAAGTGCGGTAAGGGATGAAGTCCTGACGCGCGTGTAAGTGCGTGCGATATGGTCAGTACGTAGGCGGAGGCCTAGTTTAGTCTAAATCCGCTGAAAACAGCTTCAAAATCGCACGTCTGGAAGCGAAGATATCAACGATTGTGTATTTAACTCGATCCCTTAGGTAGTTTTTGGGTGCTAACAGAGATGTATGAAAAAGACTATTTTTTGGAAAAATCTATGTTTTATTCAAGCTAGGGGCGCGGGCGAGGGGTCCAGAGACGCGTCTCCGCGCGGGCTAGCTATATGTGGAATAAAAACGGGTAGGTGCCGAACAAAAATTTTGAGTTTTGGTCAAAAAACCAGTTTTTGAACCAAAAAATTTTGATTTTCACCCCACAGCCTGGAGACCGGGACACGGAACGCAAACCAGAATTCAGGGATGAAGGGTGAGTACTATTTATACTATAAACTGAAACTATTTTTGCAAAAAATTTGGAAGAAACACTAAATTTTGAGGATTTACTTTGAAAAATCGAAAAATTCCTAAGTGCGGTAAGGGATGAAGTCCTGACGCGCGTGTAAGTGCGTGCGATATGGTCAGTACGTAGGCGGAGGCCTAGTTTAGTCTAAATCCGCTGAAAACAGCTTCAAAATCGCACGTCTGGAAGCGAAGATATCAACGATTGTGTATTTAACTCGATCCCTTAGGTAGTTTTTGGGTGCTAACAGAGATGTATGAAAAAGACTATTTTTTGGAAAAATCTATGTTTTATTCAAGCTAGGGGCGCGGGCGAGGGGTCCAGAGACGCGTCTCCGCGCGGGCTAGCTATATGTGGAATAAAAACGGGTAGGTGCCGAACAAAAATTTTGAGTTTTGGTCAAAAAACCAGTTTTTGAACCAAAAAATTTTGATTTTCACCCCACAGCCTGGAGACCGGGACACGGAACGCAAACCAGAATTCAGGGATGAAGGGTGAGTACTATTTATACTATAAACTGAAACTATTTTTGCAAAAAATTTGGAAGAAACACTAAATTTTGAGGATTTACTTTGAAAAATCGAAAAATTCCTAAGTGCGGTAAGGGATGAAGTCCTGACGCGCGTGTAAGTGCGTGCGATATGGTCAGTACGTAGGCGGAGGCCTAGTTTAGTCTAAATCCGCTGAAAACAGCTTCAAAATCGCACGTCTAGAAGTGAAGATATCGACAATTGTGTTTTTGACTCGATCCCTAAGGTGGATTTCGGGTACTAGCAGCAATGTATGAAAAAACTATTTTTTAAAAATGTGAATGTTTTATTCGAGCTAGGGGCGCGGGCGAGGGGTCCAGAGACGCGTCTCCGCGCGGGCTAGCTATATGTGGAATAAAACAGGGTAGGTGCCGAACAAAAATTTTGAGTTTTGGTCAAAAAACCAGTTTTTGAACCAAAAAATTTTGATTTTCACCCCACAGCCTGGAGACCGGGACACGGATCGCGAACCAGAATTCAGGGATGAAGGGTGAGTACTATTTATACTATAAACTGAAACTATTTTTGCAAAAAATTTGGAAAAAACACTAAATTTTGAGAATTTACTTTGAAAAAATCGAAAAATTCCTAAGTGTGGTAAGGGATGAAGTCCTGACGCGCGTGTGTGCGTGCGATATGGTCAGTACGTAGGCGGAGGCCTAGTTTAGTCTAAATCCGCTGAAAACAGCTTCAAAATCGCACGTCTAGAAGTGAAGATATCGACAATTGTGTTTTTGACTCGATCCCTTTTTTTTTTTTTTTTTTTTTTTTTTTTTTCGGATGGGAAATCATCAAATGACTTCTCCCGCTCTGGGCTGAGCAGGAGGGAGTGTCAGACTTTTACTGACTAAAACCCATCCATGTTCCTTCATCGCCCTTTGTGTTCCGGGGCCACGGTATCTCTTTCGAATAGTCCCGCAGCCCCGGCAGGCTTCGGCCCTTGCGGACCCCTTCACTGATGCTGACTCTCTTTGAGGCGCGCGTGGAACACGAACGCGCCGTCGGCACGGCCTGTCGTCATGAGACGTACGGACGGCGAGCTAGCCCATAGCTCCCCGTCCACAGGCCCGCGTCTACGGTGGCCGGAAGCCACCACGTGGCCCCCGACGCCCGGGGCGTCTCCCGCGGCGGCCGGGACGTGAGGATCTCTCCCTGTCCTGTTCCGCCACCTCCTTCGCTAGCATGACTGCTTCGCAGAAGGAGGTGACGGCGTCCCATTCCGTCTCGCTCCGGACCATGGCACGAACCAGGGCCGGGAGCGAGAGGTCGCCGCCGCCGATCGCCACCTCGAGGACACGGCGGTGCTCCACCCAAGCGGGGCACACCTCCACAGTGTGCTCCACCGTGTCCTCCGGCCTATCCTCACAATGATAGCACCCGGGCGTTTCCTCCCGCCCGATTCGGTGCAGGAACTTACCGAAACATCCGTGTCCGGTAAGAACCTGCGTCAGGCGGAAGGTGAGGACGCCGTGGCGTCTCTCCAGCCACTCCTCAAAGAGGGGACTTATCGCCACTATTGTGGCGTGCCCTGCACGGGGTTGCGATAGTCGCTCTCTCCATGTCGCCATGAGATCCCGCCGGAAGTCCGTCCGCTGAGCGACAATTTGCCGCGGCAGCGGAGTTTCCCCCCGGCGTAGCGCCTCCGCGCGCCACTCATGTAGGCGCGCGAGGACTATTGCCTCCAGATCCCATGGCGGCAATCCGGCAAGGAGGTTCGCCGCCTCGCGGGAGATCGTGCGGTACCCCCGGACCAGCCTTACGGCTACCACCTTCTGGGGCACGTTCAAGTGGTGGGCGGCACGCCGCCTCAATGAACGTGCCCACACCGGGGCCCCGTAAAGGGCCATGGACCGCACGACTCCCGCGTAGAGCCTCCGGCAGGAGGCGTTCGGCCCCCCCAGGTTGGGCAGGAGCCGCCTGAAGGCAGCCCCTGTCCGCTCCAGTCTGGGGGCCAAACGTCGGAAATGCTCCACGAAGTTCCACCGGCTGTCGAGGACAAGTCCCAGGTACTTCAGCGTCGACTCGACGCCGATGGAAACCCCTCCTGCCATCACTGAGGATCCCGGAGGTGGCGCATTCCGAGGCCCATGAAAGCACATGGCCTCGGACTTGTGCAATGCCACCTCGAGACCCAGTTGCCGGATCCTCTCAACGACTATCGCAACCCCGCGTGTCATAACTTCGGCCGCCGCCTCGTGCGACCCCCCCTGTGCGAGCACCAGCGTGTCGTCCGCATAGCAGACCACGCTGACGCCGCTAGGGAGGTCGGCGCGCAGCACCCAGTCGTAACCGATGTTCCACAAGGATGGGCCTAGAACCGATCCCTGCGGAACACCGCACGACATCTCTCGCCGGTTCCAGTCTCCACTGCGACCGGGGTAGATGACGTACCTGTCCGCCAGGTAGTCCCCGACCACACGACGGAGGTAGGTCGGCACCCGGTGATACCGGAGTGCCTCCCTTATGCAGCTCCAGGGCATGGAGTTGAAGGCATTGGCGATGTCGAGAGACACCGCCAAGACAACCCCACCCCGGGACACCGCATCCCCCGTCGTGAGGGCCCTCACGCGCATGATGGCGTCCACCGTAGAGCGCCCCTTGCGGAAACCATACTGGTGTTCCGCAAGGTCCGGCCCCATCCCCGCAAGGTGCTCGGCGAGGCGGTTTGCAACTACTCTTTCAAAGAGCTTGCCCACCTCGTCGAGCAGCACCACGGGCCGGTAGGCGGACGGAGAGTCCGCCGGGCGCCCCGGCTTCCGGATGAGGACCAGCTTCCCCGTCTTCCAGCGAAGCGGGAACTGGCCCCTCTCCAAGCATGCGCTTAAGAACCCCTCTAGTCGGGGACCGAGAGCCTCCGAGGCCAGGACCCAGGCTTTGCCAGGCAAGCCGTCGGGTCCCGGGGCGGTATTTTTGGCACTGAGCCTGCGTACCGCCACTCTCAGTTCTACCCCGGTCACTTCCGGAGCGTCGTCGTCGTCGCTTTCGTGGTCCGCTTCCGGCACCGCAGCCGGCGGAGCCATAGGCGGGGGCGGGTGTTCCCCTCGCGAGGGAAACAGAGCGCTCACCACGTCCTCCACGAGCTGAGGCCGGAGACTCTGCGTCAGCGGGGGGGCCCAGGTGCGGAGTTTATCCCGCACCATCTTGTAAGGGCGCCCCCACGGATCTCTGTCGAGAGCCCCCAGCATCTCCTCGCGGGCCAGATCTCTGGCCCGCAGGACAGCCTCGCGGAGGGCGGTCTTCGCCGCTCTGTAGCCCTCATAGAGCTCCGCCTCAATGGCTGCCGCATTCGGTGGGCGAATGCGGAGCCTGCGGTGCCTGGCGTACCGGTGTCGCGCAGCCACACACGCCTCCCGTAGGGACGTCAGCTCTCGCGACCACCAGTACACCTGACGCCGGGCGCTTCCTGGCCGGACTCGGGGCATTGCCACGTCACATATGTCGGACATGGCCTCCTGGAACCACCCTGCCTCATCATTGACGTCGGCAGGCCTGTCCGGTGATGTCACCCAGGCCTGCACGATCGAGGCTTCCAGGAGGAGCTCCCGGTCCAGCTGCTTCAGCGCCCAACGCGGACCACTCGGGGCCTGTTGGACCGGCGCGCTTGAGGTCTGGGTGGAGACGTCGAACCGGATGTACCGGTGGTCGGAATAGGTCTCCACCCCCTCCATGACGCGCCAGTCAACGACACGCGGTGACAGGGCGGGGCTAGCGAACGAAATGTCCACCACCGACTCGCCCCGCATCCTCACGCACGTGGCGACAGAACCCCGATTTAGGACGACCAGGCCCTTCTCCAGGGCCCAGTCCTCCACCATCCTTCCCCGCACGTCTGTGCAACGGGAACCCCAAGCCAAGTTCTTGGCATTGAAGTCCCCGAGGACGAGCACGGGGAGGGAATGGTTTCCGACGACGACACTCAACTCTGCGAGAGAGTTGTGGAACTCGGCGAGAGTTCGGCTCGGGGAGAAGTAGACACCCACTACGACGATCTCCCCGAACCGGGCTGCTACGCACCCCCGACCCCTCCTGACACTTTCAAGGGTCGGGGTGCCGGCGGCGGCCGACGACACTATGGTCACTGAGCCGCTTAGGTCCGCCACCCAGTCTTCCCTGGGCCAGACGAAATACGGCTCAGCGACCACAGCGATGTTAATCAACCACTGCGCCATGCTCTGGAGCAATAGATCCTGAGCGCAGGCGCAGTGGTTGATGTTCGCTTGGAGGAAGCGTAATGGGGCCGTTATTGGCACTCCATTACCGCTTCCTCCAACCTGGCCCCCTGTGAGGGCCCCTCTGTGGCGGCGACAGAGGGAGCGGCAGCGGCGGCAGTTGCGGCTGCGGCGGTGGCGACGGTGGCGGTGGCGGCGGAGGGCCTACCCTTTCCTCGGGTGGCCTTGGTGGGTGGAGCGCAGGCCTTGCTTCCAGCCCGGTGTTCGGCCGGCTTGCCAGCCGCCGCACATGCATCGCAGTGCGGCGTGGCACAGCAAGCCGCGGACACATGACCGGGCTGACTGCAGCGGAAGCATAGCCCGCTGCGGTCCACCTCCGAGGCGCACCGGACTGACACGTGGTGTCCCACGTGGCAGCGGTAGCACCTCAGAGGCCTGGGTTCCAGCAGCTTAACCTGCGCTGAAACCCAGCCCACCAATAGCCTTCGGCCCTCCACAATTGTTTTCGCCGCCGTCACAGGGCAGCATACCGTAACGGTATGCATACCCGTGGGGTCCGGACGTAGGGTGCCTGCCCTGACCTGCTCAGCAGGGCACCCTCCGGACCTGGCGACGGCGGCCACCACCTCCTCCTTGGTTACCGAGTCGTCCAGACCCAAGATGCGCAGGTCGGCGCATCTGACGGGCCTGGACACTCGGGCCTCGTCCGCGTTTAGGGACGCTCTGAGCTTCTCAGCTAGAGCGTCAGCGGACGGGCCACTGGCCTCCCCGGGGACCTCGAGCATACGAGCCCCCGTCGCCGTGACCTTAAGCCGGAGGCCCCCGGTGATCCCGAGCTCCCCGAGGTCCACCGCCTCCTTTGCCTTCGCCAGCAGGTCGCGATAGGACACGCCCCTCTTTTCCGCGTCCGGCTGTAGTGTAATCACTACAGCCGCGGTCTTCAGGGCGCGGAGCCTAGCCGCGCTCTTTCGCGCCCTGAACTGGCGCTGCCGCTCCTGGTCCCGGGCCTTTTTGGCCGCCTTCCGCCCCTTTTCCTTTTCCCCGACCACCTGCCAACCGGCTTCCGCCGCGGGAGGTGTAGGGGACTGCTGGGTGGGCGGTGGCGGCGGCGGCGGCTGACGTGCCGCCGGCGCTGGCCCACTCGTCACTGGCACCGGCGGCTGCACAGTCACCGCCTGTGCAGCTGCCTTGCCCTTCCTCCCCTTGGGCGCCTTCTTAGCCGGCGTCGGTTTCGCCGGAGCCGGCTTTGGGGGAGGGGCCACCACTGCTGTGCCGGAGGGCCGGCTGGACGGCCCCGGTCTGGGTGCGGCAGCCGTAGCCGCCGCGTACGAGGCCGCCTTCGGGCCCGTGGCCGCCTTGCTTGCCGCCAGGGGGGGGCGCAAAACGATTCCCTCCAGGACGGAAAACCGTGCCTGGAAGGAGGCCAGCTCCTGGCGAACCAGGTTCAAGACCTGGTTTTCGACCGGCTCAGGCTGGCTCTGCCGCTGCTGCGGACCCCCCTTCTGAGGCGCCACGCGGGAGCTAGGCTCACGCAGACTGGCCAAGTCCGCTTGTAGCCTAGCGTTCTCCTTTCGGAGAGCCTCCGTGGCGGCCGTCAGGCGGGCCACCTCCACCCGCAATTTGGCCACCTCCTCTCCGTCTATCGGAGGAGGAGGAGGCGGAGGAGGAGGTCCCCCGAAATTGGCCTCCGCTGCCGCCATGATGGAGGCGGAAGCCCCGGGTATGGCCTTGAGTTTCGAAGAGGTCTTCTGTTTCAAGGCCACTCCCCTTATGGCGGCTTCCACCTCCTTTGCGAACCTGGCCTTACGCTCCGCCTCGGAGCTGCCAGGTTCACCCGCCTCTTCGCCAGGCCCAAGAGCAATGCCCGGGTGGCGCCCCTCCTCGGCCAGTCTGGCCGACCTTTCGGAGGCAGAGAGGCCCGCCCTCTTGCCGCGGATCCCCCCGCGCCTGCTAGTGGGGATCTTCCGGGCCGAGGCCAACTCTCCCTCCGATGACGACGCTTGGTCGTCGTCCTTCCTGGACCGCTTGCGGAAGAACTTGCTGTTCTCCCCTGCGGTCCCGGCCCTCTCGCGGCGGGAGCTCACTGAGCCTCCCCCGCTCACCTCACTGGATGCTACTTCGGACTCCGACCCCACATCCCTCCTCTCCTCTTCGTTGCCGTTGCCGGCGGTGTTGGTTTTTTGGTTTACTGTTTCCATATTTGAACCCACGAGTATGGGGGAAATAAACTCCTAACTAGGCAGAGACCCCTGTACCTAGTAGGGCAGATTCTAAGTATTTATTACTCGCCAGGGGGTCTGCAGGTACCCTGGCGAGGAGCGCACTAGCGACTGATTCGTTCTATGGAACACCCGTCAGCCATACATCCCCTCGCGGTGCGTCGCCGCTTGGGATTCGGGGTAACTTTTTATAGAGGTTGTCTACCTCGCGGTCCGGGCGGTTAAGCCAAGACCCTCGGTCCCTGTCGAAGCCGCGAGACTTGATCCACGACACTTCGACGGTGGGATTACGAGACCGGCGGTGACAGAGGAGGACGATCCTTCTCTGTCTGCTCGGAGGCAGGGTAAGTGCACACCGAGCCCGCCCTCACTCCTCTGCTATGCGCTCTGCTAATCAGAGGGCACGCAAAGGAACGCACCTTTGGTCCGGGTCGGACCCCACCCATGTCAGAATAATTGGCCGCGGCAGTACCACTCCCCGAGGGATAAGAGGAAATTCTCATTTCCCCTCATTCCCCGGAGAAGGATACTGCTGCGCCCGGGGTGCACCGGCCCAGCAGCTGCTCTTCCCTCCAGACGTATCGAGAGGGACGAGCAGCCGCCGGACACACGTGGAGGACTTCTGACTTCGCACCCCTTGACTCGATCCCTAAGGTGGATTTCGGGTACTAGCAGCAATGTATGAAAAAACTATTTTTTAAAAATGTGAATGTTTTATTCGAGCTAGGGGCGCGGGCGAGGGGTCCAGAGACGCGTCTCCGCGCGGGCTAGCTATATGTGGAATAAAACAGGGTAGGTGCCGAACAAAAATTTTGAGTTTTGGTCAAAAAACCAGTTTTTGAACCAAAAAATTTTGATTTTCACCCCACAGCCTGGAGACCGGGACACGGATCGCGAACCAGAATTCAGGGATGAAGGGTGAGTACTATTTATACTATAAACTGAAACTATTTTTGCAAAAAATTTGGAAAAAACACTAAATTTTGAGAATTTACTTTGAAAAAATCGAAAAATTCCTAAGTGTGGTAAGGGATGAAGTCCTGACGCGCGTGTGTGCGTGCGATATGGTCAGTACGTAGGCGGAGGCCTAGTTTAGTCTAAATCCGCTGAAAACAGCTTCAAAATCGCACGTCTAGAAGTGAAGATATCGACAATTGTGTTTTTGACTCGATCCCTAAGGTGGATTTCGGGTACTAGCAGCAATGTATGAAAAAACTATTTTTTAAAAATGTGAATGTTTTATTCGAGCTAGGGGCGCGGGCGAGGGGTCCAGAGACGCGTCTCCGCGCGGGCTAGCTATATGTGGAATAAAACAGGGTAGGTGCCGAACAAAAATTTTGAGTTTTGGTCAAAAAACCAGTTTTTGAACCAAAAAATTTTGATTTTCACCCCACAGCCTGGAGACCGGGACACGGATCGCGAACCAGAATTCAGGGATGAAGGGTGAGTACTATTTATACTATAAACTGAAACTATTTTTGCAAAAAATTTGGAAAAAACACTAAATTTTGAGAATTTACTTTGAAAAAATCGAAAAATTCCTAAGTGTGGTAAGGGATGAAGTCCTGACGCGCGTGTGTGCGTGCGATATGGTCAGTACGTAGGCGGAGGCCTAGTTTAGTCTAAATCCGCTGAAAACAGCTTCAAAATCGCACGTCTAGAAGTGAAGATATCGACAATTGTGTTTTTGACTCGATCCCTAAGGTGGATTTCGGGTACTAGCAGCAATGTATGAAAAAACTATTTTTTAAAAATGTGAATGTTTTATTCGAGCTAGGGGCGCGGGCGAGGGGTCCAGAGACGCGTCTCCGCGCGGGCTAGCTATATGTGGAATAAAACAGGGTAGGTGCCGAACAAAAATTTTGAGTTTTGGTCAAAAAACCAGTTTTTGAACCAAAAAATTTTGATTTTCACCCCACAGCCTGGAGACCGGGACACGGATCGCGAACCAGAATTCAGGGATGAAGGGTGAGTACTATTTATACTATAAACTGAAACTATTTTTGCAAAAAATTTGGAAAAAACACTAAATTTTGAGAATTTACTTTGAAAAAATCGAAAAATTCCTAAGTGTGGTAAGGGATGAAGTCCTGACGCGCGTGTGTGCGTGCGATATGGTCAGTACGTAGGCGGAGGCCTAGTTTAGTCTAAATCCGCTGAAAACAGCTTCAAAATCGCACGTCTAGAAGTGAAGATATCGACAATTGTGTTTTTGACTCGATCCCTAAGGTGGATTTCGGGTACTAGCAGCAATGTATGAAAAAACTATTTTTTAAAAATGTGAATGTTTTATTCGAGCTAGGGGCGCGGGCGAGGGGTCCAGAGACGCGTCTCCGCGCGGGCTAGCTATATGTGGAATAAAACAGGGTAGGTGCCGAACAAAAATTTTGAGTTTTGGTCAAAAAACCAGTTTTTGAACCAAAAAATTTTGATTTTCACCCCACAGCCTGGAGACCGGGACACGGATCGCGAACCAGAATTCAGGGATGAAGGGTGAGTACTATTTATACTATAAACTGAAACTATTTTTGCAAAAAATTTGGAAAAAACACTAAATTTTGAGAATTTACTTTGAAAAAATCGAAAAATTCCTAAGTGTGGTAAGGGATGAAGTCCTGACGCGCGTGTGTGCGTGCGATATGGTCAGTACGTAGGCGGAGGCCTAGTTTAGTCTAAATCCGCTGAAAACAGCTTCAAAATCGCACGTCTAGAAGTGAAGATATCGACAATTGTGTTTTTGACTCGATCCCTAAGGTGGATTTCGGGTACAAGCAGCAATGTATGAAAAAACTATTTTTTAAAAATGTGAATGTTTTATTCGAGCTAGGGGCGCGGGCGAGGGGTCCAGAGACGCGTCTCCGCGCGGGCTAGCTATATGTGGAATAAAACAGGGTAGGTGCCGAACAAAAATTTTGAGTTTTGGTCAAAAAACCAGTTTTTGAACCAAAAAATTTTGATTTTCACCCCACAGCCTGGAGACCGGGACACGGATCGCGAACCAGAATTCAGGGATGAAGGGTGAGTACTATTTATACTATAAACTGAAACTATTTTTGCAAAAAATTTGGAAAAAACACTAAATTTTGAGAATTTACTTTGAAAAAATCGAAAAATTCCTAAGTGTGGTAAGGGATGAAGTCCTGACGCGCGTGTGTGCGTGCGATATGGTCAGTACGTAGGCGGAGGCCTAGTTTAGTCTAAATCCGCTGAAAACAGCTTCAAAATCGCACGTCTAGAAGTGAAGATATCGACAATTGTGTTTTTGACTCGATCCCTAAGGTGGATTTCGGGTACTAGCAGCAATGTATGAAAAAACTATTTTTTAAAAATGTGAATGTTTTATTCGAGCTAGGGGCGCGGGCGAGGGGTCCAGAGACGCGTCTCCGCGCGGGCTAGCTATATGTGGAATAAAACAGGGTAGGTGCCGAACAAAAATTTTGAGTTTTGGTCAAAAAACCAGTTTTTGAACCAAAAAATTTTGATTTTCACCCCACAGCCTGGAGACCGGGACACGGATCGCGAACCAGAATTCAGGGATGAAGGGTGAGTACTATTTATACTATAAACTGAAACTATTTTTGCAAAAAATTTGGAAAAAACACTAAATTTTGAGAATTTACTTTGAAAAAATCGAAAAATTCCTAAGTGTGGTAAGGGATGAAGTCCTGACGCGCGTGTGTGCGTGCGATATGGTCAGTACGTAGGCGGAGGCCTAGTTTAGTCTAAATCCGCTGAAAACAGCTTCAAAATCGCACGTCTAGAAGTGAAGATATCGACAATTGTGTTTTTGACTCGATCCCTAAGGTGGATTTCGGGTACTAGCAGCAATGTATGAAAAAACTATTTTTTAAAAATGTGAATGTTTTATTCGAGCTAGGGGCGCGGGCGAGGGGTCCAGAGACGCGTCTCCGCGCGGGCTAGCTATATGTGGAATAAAACAGGGTAGGTGCCGAACAAAAATTTTGAGTTTTGGTCAAAAAACCAGTTTTTGAACCAAAAAATTTTGATTTTCACCCCACAGCCTGGAGACCGGGACACGGATCGCGAACCAGAATTCAGGGATGAAGGGTGAGTACTATTTATACTATAAACTGAAACTATTTTTGCAAAAAATTTGGAAAAAACACTAAATTTTGAGAATTTACTTTGAAAAAATCGAAAAATTCCTAAGTGTGGTAAGGGATGAAGTCCTGACGCGCGTGTGTGCGTGCGATATGGTCAGTACGTAGGCGGAGGCCTAGTTTAGTCTAAATCCGCTGAAAACAGCTTCAAAATCGCACGTCTAGAAGTGAAGATATCGACAATTGTGTTTTTGACTCGATCCCTAAGGTGGATTTCGGGTACTAGCAGCAATGTATGAAAAAACTATTTTTTAAAAATGTGAATGTTTTATTCGAGCTAGGGGCGCGGGCGAGGGGTCCAGAGACGCGTCTCCGCGCGGGCTAGCTATATGTGGAATAAAACAGGGTAGGTGCCGAACAAAAATTTTGAGTTTTGGTCAAAAAACCAGTTTTTGAACCAAAAAATTTTGATTTTCACCCCACAGCCTGGAGACCGGGACACGGATCGCGAACCAGAATTCAGGGATGAAGGGTGAGTACTATTTATACTATAAACTGAAACTATTTTTGCAAAAAATTTGGAAAAAACACTAAATTTTGAGAATTTACTTTGAAAAAATCGAAAAATTCCTAAGTGTGGTAAGGGATGAAGTCCTGACGCGCGTGTGTGCGTGCGATATGGTCAGTACGTAGGCGGAGGCCTAGTTTAGTCTAAATCCGCTGAAAACAGCTTCAAAATCGCACGTCTAGAAGTGAAGATATCGACAATTGTGTTTTTGACTCGATCCCTAAGGTGGATTTCGGGTACTAGCAGCAATGTATGAAAAAACTATTTTTTAAAAATGTGAATGTTTTATTCGAGCTAGGGGCGCGGGCGAGGGGTCCAGAGACGCGTCTCCGCGCGGGCTAGCTATATGTGGAATAAAACAGGGTAGGTGCCGAACAAAAATTTTGAGTTTTGGTCAAAAAACCAGTTTTTGAACCAAAAAATTTTGATTTTCACCCCACAGCCTGGAGACCGGGACACGGATCGCGAACCAGAATTCAGGGATGAAGGGTGAGTACTATTTATACTATAAACTGAAACTATTTTTGCAAAAAATTTGGAAAAAACACTAAATTTTGAGAATTTACTTTGAAAAAATCGAAAAATTCCTAAGTGTGGTAAGGGATGAAGTCCTGACGCGCGTGTGTGCGTGCGATATGGTCAGTACGTAGGCGGAGGCCTAGTTTAGTCTAAATCCGCTGAAAAAAGCTTCAAAATCGCACGTCTAGAAGTGAAGATATCAACGTTTTTGTTTTTTACTCGATCCCTAAGGTAGATTTTGGTACCAGCAGCGAAGTATGAAAAATCACAATTTTTTAAAAATATGTATGTTCTATTCGGGCTAGGGGCGCGGTCGAGGGGTCCAGAGACGCGTCTCCGCGCGGGCTAGCTAAATATGGAATAAAACAGGGTAGGTGCCGAACAAAAATTTTGAGTTTTGGTCAAAAAACCAGTTTTTGAACCAAAAAATTTTGATTTTCACCCCACAGCCTGGAGACCGGGACACGGATCGCGAACCAGAATTCAGGGATGAAGGGTGAGTACTATTTATACTATAAACTGAAACTATTTTTGCAAAAAATTTGGAAAAAACACTAAATTTTGAGAATTTACTTTGAAAAAATCGAAAAATTCCTAAGTGTGGTAAGGGATGAAGTCCTGACGCGCGTGTGTGCGTGCGATATGGTCAGTACGTAGGCGGAGGCCTAGTTTAGTCTAAATCCGCTGAAAACAGCTTCAAAATCGCACGTCTAGAAGTGAAGATATCGACAATTGTGTTTTTGACTCGATCCCTAAGGTGGATTTCGGGTACTAGCAGCAATGTATGAAAAAACTATTTTTTAAAAATGTGAATGTTTTATTCGAGCTAGGGGCGCGGGCGAGGGGTCCAGAGACGCGTCTCCGCGCGGGCTAGCTATATGTGGAATAAAACAGGGTAGGTGCCGAACAAAAATTTTGAGTTTTGGTCAAAAAACCAGTTTTTGAACCAAAAAATTTTGATTTTCACCCCACAGCCTGGAGACCGGGACACGGATCGCGAACCAGAATTCAGGGATGAAGGGTGAGTACTATTTATACTATAAACTGAAACTATTTTTGCAAAAAATTTGGAAAAAACACTAAATTTTGAGAATTTACTTTGAAAAAATCGAAAAATTCCTAAGTGTGGTAAGGGATGAAGTCCTGACGCGCGTGTGTGCGTGCGATATGGTCAGTACGTAGGCGGAGGCCTAGTTTAGTCTAAATCCGCTGAAAACAGCTTCAAAATCGCACGTCTAGAAGTGAAGATATCGACAATTGTGTTTTTGACTCGATCCCTAAGGTGGATTTCGGGTACTAGCAGCAATGTATGAAAAAACTATTTTTTAAAAATGTGAATGTTTTATTCGAGCTAGGGGCGCGGGCGAGGGGTCCAGAGACGCGTCTCCGCGCGGGCTAGCTATATGTGGAATAAAACAGGGTAGGTGCCGAACAAAAATTTTGAGTTTTGGTCAAAAAACCAGTTTTTGAACCAAAAAATTTTGATTTTCACCCCACAGCCTGGAGACCGGGACACGGATCGCGAACCAGAATTCAGGGATGAAGGGTGAGTACTATTTATACTATAAACTGAAACTATTTTTGCAAAAAATTTGGAAAAAACACTAAATTTTGAGAATTTACTTTGAAAAAATCGAAAAATTCCTAAGTGTGGTAAGGGATGAAGTCCTGACGCGCGTGTGTGCGTGCGATATGGTCAGTACGTAGGCGGAGGCCTAGTTTAGTCTAAATCCGCTGAAAACAGCTTCAAAATCGCACGTCTAGAAGTGAAGATATCGACAATTGTGTTTTTGACTCGATCCCTAAGGTGGATTTCGGGTACTAGCAGCAATGTATGAAAAAACTATTTTTTAAAAATGTGAATGTTTTATTCGAGCTAGGGGCGCGGGCGAGGGGTCCAGAGACGCGTCTCCGCGCGGGCTAGCTATATGTGGAATAAAACAGGGTAGGTGCCGAACAAAAATTTTGAGTTTTGGTCAAAAAACCAGTTTTTGAACCAAAAAATTTTGATTTTCACCCCACAGCCTGGAGACCGGGACACGGATCGCGAACCAGAATTCAGGGATGAAGGGTGAGTACTATTTATACTATAAACTGATGCTATTTTTGCAAAAAATTTGGAAAAAACACTAAATTTTGAGAATTTACTTTGAAAAAGTCGAAAAATTCCTAAGTGCGGTAAGGGATGAAGTCCTGACGCGCGTGTGTGCGTGCGATATGGTCAGTACGTAGGCGGAGGCCTAGTTTAGTCTAAATCCGCTGAAAAAAGCTTCAAAATCGCACGTCTAGAAGTGAAGATATCAACGTTTTTGTTTTTTACTCGATCCCTAAGGTAGATTTTGGTACCAGCAGCGAAGTATGAAAAATCACAATTTTTTAAAAATATGTATGTTCTATTCGGGCTAGGGGCGCGGTCGAGGGGTCCAGAGACGCGTCTCCGCGCGGGCTAGCTAAATATGGAATAAAACAGGGTAGGTGCCGAACAAAAATTTTGAGTTTTGGTCAAAAAACCAGTTTTTGAACCAAAAAATTTTGATTTTCACCCCACAGCCTGGAGACCGGGACACGGATCGCGAACCAGAATTCAGGGATGAAGGGTGAGTACTATTTATACTATAAACTGAAACTATTTTTGCAAAAAATTTGGAAAAAACACTAAATTTTGAGAATTTACTTTGAAAAAATCGAAAAATTCCTAAGTGTGGTAAGGGATGAAGTCCTGACGCGCGTGTGTGCGTGCGATATGGTCAGTACGTAGGCGGAGGCCTAGTTTAGTCTAAATCCGCTGAAAACAGCTTCAAAATCGCACGTCTAGAAGTGAAGATATCGACAATTGTGTTTTTGACTCGATCCCTAAGGTGGATTTCGGGTACTAGCAGCAATGTATGAAAAAACTATTTTTTAAAAATGTGAATGTTTTATTCGAGCTAGGGGCGCGGGCGAGGGGTCCAGAGACGCGTCTCCGCGCGGGCTAGCTATATGTGGAATAAAACAGGGTAGGTGCCGAACAAAAATTTTGAGTTTTGGTCAAAAAACCAGTTTTTGAACCAAAAAATTTTGATTTTCACCCCACAGCCTGGAGACCGGGACACGGATCGCGAACCAGAATTCAGGGATGAAGGGTGAGTACTATTTATACTATAAACTGAAACTATTTTTGCAAAAAATTTGGAAAAAACACTAAATTTTGAGAATTTACTTTGAAAAAATCGAAAAATTCCTAAGTGTGGTAAGGGATGAAGTCCTGACGCGCGTGTGTGCGTGCGATATGGTCAGTACGTAGGCGGAGGCCTAGTTTAGTCTAAATCCGCTGAAAACAGCTTCAAAATCGCACGTCTAGAAGTGAAGATATCGACAATTGTGTTTTTGACTCGATCCCTAAGGTGGATTTCGGGTACTAGCAGCAATGTATGAAAAAACTATTTTTTAAAAATGTGAATGTTTTATTCGAGCTAGGGGCGCGGGCGAGGGGTCCAGAGACGCGTCTCCGCGCGGGCTAGCTATATGTGGAATAAAACAGGGTAGGTGCCGAACAAAAATTTTGAGTTTTGGTCAAAAAACCAGTTTTTGAACCAAAAAATTTTGATTTTCACCCCACAGCCTGGAGACCGGGACACGGATCGCGAACCAGAATTCAGGGATGAAGGGTGAGTACTATTTATACTATAAACTGAAACTATTTTTGCAAAAAATTTGGAAAAAACACTAAATTTTGAGAATTTACTTTGAAAAAATCGAAAAATTCCTAAGTGTGGTAAGGGATGAAGTCCTGACGCGCGTGTGTGCGTGCGATATGGTCAGTACGTAGGCGGAGGCCTAGTTTAGTCTAAATCCGCTGAAAAAAGCTTCAAAATCGCACGTCTAGAAGTGAAGATATCAACGTTTTTGTTTTTTACTCGATCCCTTTTTTTTTTTTTTTTTTTTTTTTTTCGGATGGGAAATCATCAAATGACTTCTCCCGCTCTGGGCTGAGCAGGAGGGAGTGTCAGACTTTTACTGACTAAAACCCATCCATGTTCCTTCATCGCCCTTTGTGTTCCGGGGCCACGGTATCTCTTTCGAATAGTCCCGCAGCCCCGGCAGGCTTCGGTCCTTGCGGACCCCTTCCCTATTGCTGACTCTCTTTGAGGCGCGCGTGGAACACGAACGCGCCGTCGACACGGCCTGTCGTCATGAGACGTACGGACGGCGAGCTAGCCCATAGCTCCCCGTCCACAGGCCCGCGCCTACGGTGGCCGGAAGCCACCACGTGGCCCCCGACGCCCGGGGCGTCTCCCGCGGCGGCCGGGACGTGAGGATCTCTCCCTGTCCTGTTCCGCCACCTCCTTCGCTAGCATGACTGCTTCGCAGAAGGAGGTGACGGCGTCCCATTCCGTCTCGCTCCGGACCATGGATTGAACCAAGGCCGGGAGCGAGAGGTCGCCGCCGCCAATCGCCGTTACGAGGACACGGCGGTGCTCCGCCCAAGCGGGGCACACCTCCACCGTGTGCTCCACCGTGTCCTCCGGTCGATCCTCACAATGGTGACACCCGGGCGTCTCCTCCCGCCCGATTCGGTGCAGGAACTTACCGAAGCATCCGTGTCCGGTAAGAACCTGCGTCAGGCGGAAGGTGAGGACGCCGTGGCGTCTCTCCAGCCACTCCTCAAAGAGGGGACTTATCGCCACTATTGTGGCGTGCCCTGCACGGGGTTGCGATAGTCGCTCTCTCCATGTCGCCATGAGATCCCGCCGGAAGTCCGTCCGCTGAGCGACAATTTGCCGCGGCAGCGGAGTTTCCCCCCGGCGTAGCGCCTCCGCGCGCCACTCATGTAGGCGCGCGAGGACTATTGCCTCCAGATCCCATGGCGGCAATCCGGCAAGGAGGTTCGCCGCCTCGCGGGAGATCGTGCGGTACCCCCGGACCAGCCTTACGGCTACCACCTTCTGGGGCACGTTCAAGTGGTGGGCGGCACGCCGCCTCAATGAACGTGCCCACACCGGGGCCCCGTAAAGGGCCATGGACCGCACGACTCCCGCGTAGAGCCTCCGGCAGGAGGCGTTCGGCCCCCCCAGGTTGGGCAGGAGCCGCCTGAAGGCAGCCCCTGTCCGCTCCAGTCTGGGGGCCAAACGTCGGAAATGCTCCACGAAGTTCCACCGGCTGTCGAGGACAAGTCCCAGGTACTTCAGCGTCGACTCGACGCCGATGGAAACCCCTCCTGCCATCACTGAGGATCCCGGAGGTGGCGCATTCCGAGGCCCATGAAAGCACATGGCCTCGGACTTGTGCAATGCCACCTCGAGACCCAGTTGCCGGATCCTCTCAACGACTATCGCAACCCCGCGTGTCATAACTTCGGCCGCCGCCTCGTGCGACCCCCCCTGTGCGAGCACCAGCGTGTCGTCCGCATAGCAGACCACGCTGACGCCGCTAGGGAGGTCGGCGCGCAGCACCCAGTCGTACCCGATGTTCCACAAGGACGGCCCTAGAACCGATCCCTGCGGAACACCGCACGACATCTCTCGCCGGTTCCAGTCTCCGCTGCGACCGGGGTAGATGACGTACCTGTCCGCCAGGTAGTCCCCGACCACACGACGGAGGTAGGTCGGCACCCGGTGATACCGGAGTGCCTCCCTTATGCAGCTCCAGGGCATGGAGTTGAAGGCATTGGCGATGTCGAGAGACACCGCCAAGACAACCCCACCCCGGGACACCGCATCCCCCGTCGTGAGGGCCCTCACGCGCATGATGGCGTCCACCGTAGAGCGCCCCTTGCGGAAACCATACTGGTGTTCCGCAAGGTCCGGCCCCATCCCCGCAAGGTGCTCGGCGAGGCGGTTTGCAATCACCCTTTCAAAGAGCTTGCCCACCTCGTCGAGCAACACCACGGGCCGGTAGGCGGACGGAGAGTCCGCCGGGCGCCCCGGCTTCCGGATGAGGACCAGCTTCCCCGTCTTCCAACGAAGCGGGAACTGGCCTCTCTCCAAACATGCGCTAAAGAGCCCTTCCAGTCGGGGCCCGAGAGCCTCCGAGGCCAGGACCCAGGCTTTGCCAGGCAAGCCGTCGGGTCCCGGGGCGGTATTTTTGGCACCTAGCCTTCGTACCGCCACTCTCAGGTCTACCCCGGTCACTTCAGGAGCGTCGTCGTCGTCACTTTGGTGGTCCGCTTCCGGCACCGCAGCCGGCGGAGCCATAGGCGGGGGCGGGTGTTCCCCTCGCGAGGGGAACAGAGCGCTCACCACGTCCTCCACGAGCTGAGGCCGGAGACTCTGCGTCAGCGGGGGGGCCCAGGTGCGGAGTTTATCCCGCACCATCTTGTAAGGGCGCCCCCACGGATCTCTGTCGAGAGCCCCCAGCATCTCCTCGCGGGCCAGATCTCTGGCCCGCAGGACAGCCTCGCGGAGGGCGGTCTTCGCCGCTCTGTAGCCCTCATAGAGCTCCGCCTCAATGGCTGCCGCATTCGGTGGGCGAATGCGGAGCCTGCGGTGCCTGGCGTACCGGTGTCGCGCAGCCACACACGCCTCCCGTAGGGACGTCAGCTCTCGCGACCACCAGTACACCTGACGCCGGGCGCTTCCTGGCCGGACTCGGGGCATTGCCACGTCACATATGTCGGACATGGCCTCCTGGAACCACCCTGCCTCATCATTGACGTCGGCAGGCCTGTCCGGTGATGTCACCCAGGCCTGCACGATCGAGGCTTCCAGGAGGAGCTCCCGGTCCAGCTGCTTCAGCGCCCAACGCGGACCACTCGGGGCCTGTTGGACCGGCGCGCTTGAGGTCTGGGTGGAGACGTCGAACCGGATGTACCGGTGGTCGGAATAGGTCTCCACCCCTTCCATGACGCGCCAGTCAACGACACGCGGTGACAGGGCGGGGCTAGCGAACGAAATGTCCACCACCGACTCGCCCCGCATCCTCACGCACGTGGCGACAGAACCCCGATTTAGGACGACCAGGCCCTTCTCCAGGGCCCAGTCCTCCACCATCCTTCCCCGCACGTCTGTGCAACGGGAACCCCAAGCCAAGTTCTTGGCATTGAAGTCCCCGAGGACAAGCACGGGGAGGGAATGGTTTCCGACGACGACACTCAACTCTGCGAGAGAGTTGTGGAACTCGGCGAGAGTTCGGCTCGGGGAGAAGTAGACACCCACTACGACGATCTCCCCGAACCGGGCTGCTACGCACCCCCGACCCCTCCTGACACTTTCAAGGGTCGGGGTGCCGGCGGCGGCCGACGACACTATGGTCACTGAGCCGCTTAGGTCCGCCACCCAGTCTTCCCTGGGCCAGACGAAATACGGCTCAGCGACCACAGCGATGTTAATCAACCACTGCGCCATGCTCTGGAGCAATAGATCCTGAGCGCAGGCGCAGTGGTTGATGTTCGCTTGGAGGAAGCGTAATGGGGCCGTTATTGGCACTCCATTACCGCTTCCTCCAACCTGGCCCCCTGTGAGGGCCCCTCTGTGGCGGCGACAGAGGGAGCGGCAGCGGCGGCAGTTGCGGCTGCGGCGGTGGCGACGGTGGCGGTGGCGGCGGAGGGCCTACCCTTTCCTCGGGTGGCCTTGGTGGGTGGAGCGCAGGCCTTGCTTCCAGCCCGGTGTTCGGCCGGCTTGCCAGCCGCCGCACATGCATCGCAGTGCGGCGTGGCACAGCAAGCCGCGGACACATGACCGGGCTGACTGCAGCGGAAGCATAGCCCACTGCGGTCCACCTCCGAGGCGCACCGGACTGACACGTGGTGTCCCACGTGGCAGCGGTAGCACCTCAGAGGTCTGGGCTCCAGCAGCTTAACCTGCGCTGAAACCCAGCCCACCAATAGCCTTCGGCCCTCCACAATTGTTTTCGCCGCCGTCACAGGGCAGCATACCGTAACGGTATGCATACCCGTGGGGTCCGGACGTAGGGTGCCTGCCCTGACCTGCTCAGCAGGGCACCCTCCGGACCTGGCGACGGCGGCCACCACCTCCTCCTTGGTCACCGAGTCGTCCAGACCCAAGATGCGCAGGTCTGCGCATCTGACGGGCCTGGACACTCGGGCCTCGTCCGCGTTTAGGGACGCTCTGAGCTTCTCAGCTAGAGCGTCAGCGGACGGGCCACTGGCCTCCCCGGGGACCTCGAGCATACGAGCCCCCGTCGCTGTGACCTTCAGCCGGAGGCCCCCGGTGATCCCGAGCTCCCCGAGGTCCACCGCCTCCTTTGCCTTTGCCAGCAGGTCGCGGTAGGACACGCCCCTCTGTTCCGCTTCCGGCTGTAGTGTGATCACTACAGCCGCGGTCTTAGGGGCGCGGAGCCTAGCCGCGATCTTGCGCTCCCTGAACTGGCGCTGCCGCTCCTTGTTTCGGGCCTTTTTGGCCGCCTTCCGCCCCTTCCTCTTCTCCCCGACCACCTGCCATCCGGCTTCAGCCGCGGCAGGTGTAGGGGGCTGCTGGGAGGGCGGTGGCGGCGGCGGCGGCTGACGTGCCGCCGGCGCTGGCCCGCTCGTCACTGGCATCGGCGGCTGCACAGTCACCGCCTGTGCAGCCGCCTTGCCCTTCCTCCCCTTGGGCGCCTTCTTAGCCGGCGCCGGCTTCGCCGGAGCCGGCTTTGGGGGAGGGGCCACCACTGCTGTGCCGGAGGGCCGGCTGGACGGCCCCGGTCTGGGTGCGGCAGCCGTAGCAGCCGCGTACGAGGCCGCCCTCGGGCCCGTGGCCGCCTTGCTTGCCGCCAAGGGGGGGCGCAAAACGATTCCCTCCAGGACGGAAAACCGTGCCTGGAAGGAGGCCAGCTCCTGGCGAACCAGGTTCAAGACCTGGTTTTCGACCGGCTCAGGCTGGCTCTGCCGCTGCTGCGGACCCCCCTTCTGAGGCGCCACGCGGGAGCTAGGCTCCCGCAGACTGGCCAAGTCCGCTTGTAGCCTAGCGTTCTCCTTTCGGAGAGCCTCCGTGGCGGCCGTCAGGCGGGCCACCTCCACCCGCAATTTGGCCACCTCCTCTCCGTCTATCGGAGGAGGAGGAGGCGGAGGAGGAGGTCCCCCGAAATTGGCCTCCGCTGCCGCCATGATGGAGGCGGAAGCCCCGGGTATGGCCTTGAGTTTCGAAGAGGTCTTCTGTTTCAAGGCCACTCCCCTTATGGCGGCTTCCACCTCCTTTGCGAACCTGGCCTTACGCTCCGCCTCGGAGCTGCCAGGTTCACCCGCCTCTTCGCCAGACCCAGGAGCAATCACGCCCGGGTGGCGTCCCTCTTCGGCCAGCCTCGCTGACCGCTCAGAGGCAGAGAGCCCCGCCCTCTTGCCTCGGATCCCCCCGCGCCTGCTTGTGGGGATCTTCCGGGCCGAGGCCAGCTCTCCCTCGGATGATGACCCTTGGTCGCCATCCCGCCTGGACCGCTTGCGGAAGAACTTACTGTTCTCCGCAACAGTCCCATCCCTCTCGCGGCGGGAGCTCACTGAGCCTCCCCCGCTCACCTCGCTGGATGCTACGTCGGACTCCGACCCCGCATCCCTCCTCTCCTCTTCGTTGCCGTTGCCGGCGGTGTTGGTTTTTGGTTTATTATTTTCCATATTTGAACCCACGAGTATGGGGGAAATAAACTCCTAACTAGGCAGAGACCCCTGTACCTAGTAGGGCAGATTCTAAGTATTTATTACTCGCCAGGGGGTCTGCAGGTACCCTGGCGAGGAGCGCACTAGCGACTGATTCGTTCTGTGGAACACCCGTCAGCCATACATCCCCTCGCGGTGCGTCGCCGCTTGGGATTCGGGGTAACTTTTTAGAGAGGTTTTCTACCTCGCGGTCCGGGCGGTTAAGCCAAGACCCTCGGTCCCTGTCGAAGCCGCGAGACCTGATCCACGACACTTCGACGTTGGGATTACGAGACCGGCGGTGACAGAGGAGGACGATCCTTCTCTGTCTGCTCGGAGGCAGGGTAAGTGCACACCGAGCCCGCCCTCACTCCTCTGCTGTGCCCTCTGCTAAACAGAGGGCACGCAAAGGAACGCACCTTTGGTCCAGGTCGGACCCCACCCATGTCAGAATAATTGGCCGCGGCAGTACCACTCCCCGAGGGATAAGAGGAAATTCTCATTTCCCCTCATTCCCCGGAGAAGGATACTGCCGCGCCCGGGGTGCACCGGCCCAGCAGCTGCTCTTCCCTCCAGACGTATCGAGAGGGACGAGCAGCCGCCGGACACACGTGGAGGACTTCTGACTTCGCACCCCTTACTCGATCCCTAAGGTAGATTTTGGTACCAGCAGCGAAGTATGAAAAATCACAATTTTTTAAAAATATGTATGTTCTATTCGGGCTAGGGGCGCGGTCGAGGGGTCCAGAGACGCGTCTCCGCGCGGGCTAGCTAAATATGGAATAAAACAGGGTAGGTGCCGAACAAAAATTTTGAGTTTTGGTCAAAAAACCAGTTTTTGAACCAAAAAATTTTGATTTTCACCCCACAGCCTGGAGACCGGGACACGGATCGCGAACCAGAATTCAGGGATGAAGGGTGAGTACTATTTATACTATAAACTGAAACTATTTTTGCAAAAAATTTGGAAAAAACACTAAATTTTGAGAATTTACTTTGAAAAAATCGAAAAATTCCTAAGTGTGGTAAGGGATGAAGTCCTGACGCGCGTGTGTGCGTGCGATATGGTCAGTACGTAGGCGGAGGCCTAGTTTAGTCTAAATCCGCTGAAAACAGCTTCAAAATCGCACGTCTAGAAGTGAAGATATCGACAATTGTGTTTTTGACTCGATCCCTAAGGTGGATTTCGGGTACTAGCAGCAATGTATGAAAAAACTATTTTTTAAAAATGTGAATGTTTTATTCGAGCTAGGGGCGCGGGCGAGGGGTCCAGAGACGCGTCTCCGCGCGGGCTAGCTATATGTGGAATAAAACAGGGTAGGTGCCGAACAAAAATTTTGAGTTTTGGTCAAAAAACCAGTTTTTGAACCAAAAAATTTTGATTTTCACCCCACAGCCTGGAGACCGGGACACGGATCGCGAACCAGAATTCAGGGATGAAGGGTGAGTACTATTTATACTATAAACTGAAACTATTTTTGCAAAAAATTTGGAAAAAACACTAAATTTTGAGAATTTACTTTGAAAAAATCGAAAAATTCCTAAGTGTGGTAAGGGATGAAGTCCTGACGCGCGTGTGTGCGTGCGATATGGTCAGTACGTAGGCGGAGGCCTAGTTTAGTCTAAATCCGCTGAAAACAGCTTCAAAATCGCACGTCTAGAAGTGAAGATATCGACAATTGTGTTTTTGACTCGATCCCTAAGGTGGATTTCGGGTACTAGCAGCAATGTATGAAAAAACTATTTTTTAAAAATGTGAATGTTTTATTCGAGCTAGGGGCGCGGGCGAGGGGTCCAGAGACGCGTCTCCGCGCGGGCTAGCTATATGTGGAATAAAACAGGGTAGGTGCCGAACAAAAATTTTGAGTTTTGGTCAAAAAACCAGTTTTTGAACCAAAAAATTTTGATTTTCACCCCACAGCCTGGAGACCGGGACACGGATCGCGAACCAGAATTCAGGGATGAAGGGTGAGTACTATTTATACTATAAACTGAAACTATTTTTGCAAAAAATTTGGAAAAAACACTAAATTTTGAGAATTTACTTTGAAAAAATCGAAAAATTCCTAAGTGTGGTAAGGGATGAAGTCCTGACGCGCGTGTGTGCGTGCGATATGGTCAGTACGTAGGCGGAGGCCTAGTTTAGTCTAAATCCGCTGAAAACAGCTTCAAAATCGCACGTCTAGAAGTGAAGATATCGACAATTGTGTTTTTGACTCGATCCCTAAGGTGGATTTCGGGTACTAGCAGCAATGTATGAAAAAACTATTTTTTAAAAATGTGAATGTTTTATTCGAGCTAGGGGCGCGGGCGAGGGGTCCAGAGACGCGTCTCCGCGCGGGCTAGCTATATGTGGAATAAAACAGGGTAGGTGCCGAACAAAAATTTTGAGTTTTGGTCAAAAAACCAGTTTTTGAACCAAAAAATTTTGATTTTCACCCCACAGCCTGGAGACCGGGACACGGATCGCGAACCAGAATTCAGGGATGAAGGGTGAGTACTATTTATACTATAAACTGAAACTATTTTTGCAAAAAATTTGGAAAAAACACTAAATTTTGAGAATTTACTTTGAAAAAATCGAAAAATTCCTAAGTGTGGTAAGGGATGAAGTCCTGACGCGCGTGTGTGCGTGCGATATGGTCAGTACGTAGGCGGAGGCCTAGTTTAGTCTAAATCCGCTGAAAACAGCTTCAAAATCGCACGTCTAGAAGTGAAGATATCGACAATTGTGTTTTTGACTCGATCCCTAAGGTGGATTTCGGGTACTAGCAGCAATGTATGAAAAAACTATTTTTTAAAAATGTGAATGTTTTATTCGAGCTAGGGGCGCGGGCGAGGGGTCCAGAGACGCGTCTCCGCGCGGGCTAGCTATATGTGGAATAAAACAGGGTAGGTGCCGAACAAAAATTTTGAGTTTTGGTCAAAAAACCAGTTTTTGAACCAAAAAATTTTGATTTTCACCCCACAGCCTGGAGACCGGGACACGGATCGCGAACCAGAATTCAGGGATGAAGGGTGAGTACTATTTATACTATAAACTGAAACTATTTTTGCAAAAAATTTGGAAAAAACACTAAATTTTGAGAATTTACTTTGAAAAAATCGAAAAATTCCTAAGTGTGGTAAGGGATGAAGTCCTGACGCGCGTGTGTGCGTGCGATATGGTCAGTACGTAGGCGGAGGCCTAGTTTAGTCTAAATCCGCTGAAAACAGCTTCAAAATCGCACGTCTAGAAGTGAAGATATCGACAATTGTGTTTTTGACTCGATCCCTAAGGTGGATTTCGGGTACTAGCAGCAATGTATGAAAAAACTATTTTTTAAAAATGTGAATGTTTTATTCGAGCTAGGGGCGCGGGCGAGGGGTCCAGAGACGCGTCTCCGCGCGGGCTAGCTATATGTGGAATAAAACAGGGTAGGTGCCGAACAAAAATTTTGAGTTTTGGTCAAAAAACCAGTTTTTGAACCAAAAAATTTTGATTTTCACCCCACAGCCTGGAGACCGGGACACGGATCGCGAACCAGAATTCAGGGATGAAGGGTGAGTACTATTTATACTATAAACTGAAACTATTTTTGCAAAAAATTTGGAAAAAACACTAAATTTTGAGAATTTACTTTGAAAAAATCGAAAAATTCCTAAGTGTGGTAAGGGATGAAGTCCTGACGCGCGTGTGTGCGTGCGATATGGTCAGTACGTAGGCGGAGGCCTAGTTTAGTCTAAATCCGCTGAAAACAGCTTCAAAATCGCACGTCTAGAAGTGAAGATATCGACAATTGTGTTTTTGACTCGATCCCTAAGGTGGATTTCGGGTACTAGCAGCAATGTATGAAAAAACTATTTTTTAAAAATGTGAATGTTTTATTCGAGCTAGGGGCGCGGGCGAGGGGTCCAGAGACGCGTCTCCGCGCGGGCTAGCTATATGTGGAATAAAACAGGGTAGGTGCCGAACAAAAATTTTGAGTTTTGGTCAAAAAACCAGTTTTTGAACCAAAAAATTTTGATTTTCACCCCACAGCCTGGAGACCGGGACACGGATCGCGAACCAGAATTCAGGGATGAAGGGTGAGTACTATTTATACTATAAACTGAAACTATTTTTGCAAAAAATTTGGAAAAAACACTAAATTTTGAGAATTTACTTTGAAAAAATCGAAAAATTCCTAAGTGTGGTAAGGGATGAAGTCCTGACGCGCGTGTGTGCGTGCGATATGGTCAGTACGTAGGCGGAGGCCTAGTTTAGTCTAAATCCGCTGAAAACAGCTTCAAAATCGCACGTCTAGAAGTGAAGATATCGACAATTGTGTTTTTGACTCGATCCCTAAGGTGGATTTCGGGTACTAGCAGCAATGTATGAAAAAACTATTTTTTAAAAATGTGAATGTTTTATTCGAGCTAGGGGCGCGGGCGAGGGGTCCAGAGACGCGTCTCCGCGCGGGCTAGCTATATGTGGAATAAAACAGGGTAGGTGCCGAACAAAAATTTTGAGTTTTGGTCAAAAAACCAGTTTTTGAACCAAAAAATTTTGATTTTCACCCCACAGCCTGGAGACCGGGACACGGATCGCGAACCAGAATTCAGGGATGAAGGGTGAGTACTATTTATACTATAAACTGAAACTATTTTTGCAAAAAATTTGGAAAAAACACTAAATTTTGAGAATTTACTTTGAAAAAATCGAAAAATTCCTAAGTGTGGTAAGGGATGAAGTCCTGACGCGCGTGTGTGCGTGCGATATGGTCAGTACGTAGGCGGAGGCCTAGTTTAGTCTAAATCCGCTGAAAACAGCTTCAAAATCGCACGTCTAGAAGTGAAGATATCGACAATTGTGTTTTTGACTCGATCCCTAAGGTGGATTTCGGGTACTAGCAGCAATGTATGAAAAAACTATTTTTTAAAAATGTGAATGTTTTATTCGAGCTAGGGGCGCGGGCGAGGGGTCCAGAGACGCGTCTCCGCGCGGGCTAGCTATATGTGGAATAAAACAGGGTAGGTGCCGAACAAAAATTTTGAGTTTTGGTCAAAAAACCAGTTTTTGAACCAAAAAATTTTGATTTTCACCCCACAGCCTGGAGACCGGGACACGGATCGCGAACCAGAATTCAGGGATGAAGGGTGAGTACTATTTATACTATAAACTGAAACTATTTTTGCAAAAAATTTGGAAAAAACACTAAATTTTGAGAATTTACTTTGAAAAAATCGAAAAATTCCTAAGTGTGGTAAGGGATGAAGTCCTGACGCGCGTGTGTGCGTGCGATATGGTCAGTACGTAGGCGGAGGCCTAGTTTAGTCTAAATCCGCTGAAAACAGCTTCAAAATCGCACGTCTAGAAGTGAAGATATCGACAATTGTGTTTTTGACTCGATCCCTAAGGTGGATTTCGGGTACTAGCAGCAATGTATGAAAAAACTATTTTTTAAAAATGTGAATGTTTTATTCGAGCTAGGGGCGCGGGCGAGGGGTCCAGAGACGCGTCTCCGCGCGGGCTAGCTATATGTGGAATAAAACAGGGTAGGTGCCGAACAAAAATTTTGAGTTTTGGTCAAAAAACCAGTTTTTGAACCAAAAAATTTTGATTTTCACCCCACAGCCTGGAGACCGGGACACGGATCGCGAACCAGAATTCAGGGATGAAGGGTGAGTACTATTTATACTATAAACTGAAACTATTTTTGCAAAAAATTTGGAAAAAACACTAAATTTTGAGAATTTACTTTGAAAAAATCGAAAAATTCCTAAGTGTGGTAAGGGATGAAGTCCTGACGCGCGTGTGTGCGTGCGATATGGTCAGTACGTAGGCGGAGGCCTAGTTTAGTCTAAATCCGCTGAAAACAGCTTCAAAATCGCACGTCTAGAAGTGAAGATATCGACAATTGTGTTTTTGACTCGATCCCTAAGGTGGATTTCGGGTACTAGCAGCAATGTATGAAAAAACTATTTTTTAAAAATGTGAATGTTTTATTCGAGCTAGGGGCGCGGGCGAGGGGTCCAGAGACGCGTCTCCGCGCGGGCTAGCTATATGTGGAATAAAACAGGGTAGGTGCCGAACAAAAATTTTGAGTTTTGGTCAAAAAACCAGTTTTTGAACCAAAAAATTTTGATTTTCACCCCACAGCCTGGAGACCGGGACACGGATCGCGAACCAGAATTCAGGGATGAAGGGTGAGTACTATTTATACTATAAACTGAAACTATTTTTGCAAAAAATTTGGAAAAAACACTAAATTTTGAGAATTTACTTTGAAAAAATCGAAAAATTCCTAAGTGTGGTAAGGGATGAAGTCCTGACGCGCGTGTGTGCGTGCGATATGGTCAGTACGTAGGCGGAGGCCTAGTTTAGTCTAAATCCGCTGAAAACAGCTTCAAAATCGCACGTCTAGAAGTGAAGATATCGACAATTGTGTTTTTGACTCGATCCCTAAGGTGGATTTCGGGTACTAGCAGCAATGTATGAAAAAACTATTTTTTAAAAATGTGAATGTTTTATTCGAGCTAGGGGCGCGGGCGAGGGGTCCAGAGACGCGTCTCCGCGCGGGCTAGCTATATGTGGAATAAAACAGGGTAGGTGCCGAACAAAAATTTTGAGTTTTGGTCAAAAAACCAGTTTTTGAACCAAAAAATTTTGATTTTCACCCCACAGCCTGGAGACCGGGACACGGATCGCGAACCAGAATTCAGGGATGAAGGGTGAGTACTATTTATACTATAAACTGAAACTATTTTTGCAAAAAATTTGGAAAAAACACTAAATTTTGAGAATTTACTTTGAAAAAATCGAAAAATTCCTAAGTGTGGTAAGGGATGAAGTCCTGACGCGCGTGTGTGCGTGCGATATGGTCAGTACGTAGGCGGAGGCCTAGTTTAGTCTAAATCCGCTGAAAACAGCTTCAAAATCGCACGTCTAGAAGTGAAGATATCGACAATTGTGTTTTTGACTCGATCCCTAAGGTGGATTTCGGGTACTAGCAGCAATGTATGAAAAAACTATTTTTTAAAAATGTGAATGTTTTATTCGAGCTAGGGGCGCGGGCGAGGGGTCCAGAGACGCGTCTCCGCGCGGGCTAGCTATATGTGGAATAAAACAGGGTAGGTGCCGAACAAAAATTTTGAGTTTTGGTCAAAAAACCAGTTTTTGAACCAAAAAATTTTGATTTTCACCCCACAGCCTGGAGACCGGGACACGGATCGCGAACCAGAATTCAGGGATGAAGGGTGAGTACTATTTATACTATAAACTGAAACTATTTTTGCAAAAAATTTGGAAAAAACACTAAATTTTGAGAATTTACTTTGAAAAAATCGAAAAATTCCTAAGTGTGGTAAGGGATGAAGTCCTGACGCGCGTGTGTGCGTGCGATATGGTCAGTACGTAGGCGGAGGCCTAGTTTAGTCTAAATCCGCTGAAAACAGCTTCAAAATCGCACGTCTAGAAGTGAAGATATCGACAATTGTGTTTTTGACTCGATCCCTAAGGTGGATTTCGGGTACTAGCAGCAATGTATGAAAAAACTATTTTTTAAAAATGTGAATGTTTTATTCGAGCTAGGGGCGCGGGCGAGGGGTCCAGAGACGCGTCTCCGCGCGGGCTAGCTATATGTGGAATAAAACAGGGTAGGTGCCGAACAAAAATTTTGAGTTTTGGTCAAAAAACCAGTTTTTGAACCAAAAAATTTTGATTTTCACCCCACAGCCTGGAGACCGGGACACGGATCGCGAACCAGAATTCAGGGATGAAGGGTGAGTACTATTTATACTATAAACTGAAACTATTTTTGCAAAAAATTTGGAAAAAACACTAAATTTTGAGAATTTACTTTGAAAAAATCGAAAAATTCCTAAGTGTGGTAAGGGATGAAGTCCTGACGCGCGTGTGTGCGTGCGATATGGTCAGTACGTAGGCGGAGGCCTAGTTTAGTCTAAATCCGCTGAAAACAGCTTCAAAATCGCACGTCTAGAAGTGAAGATATCGACAATTGTGTTTTTGACTCGATCCCTAAGGTGGATTTCGGGTACTAGCAGCAATGTATGAAAAAACTATTTTTTAAAAATGTGAATGTTTTATTCGAGCTAGGGGCGCGGGCGAGGGGTCCAGAGACGCGTCTCCGCGCGGGCTAGCTATATGTGGAATAAAACAGGGTAGGTGCCGAACAAAAATTTTGAGTTTTGGTCAAAAAACCAGTTTTTGAACCAAAAAATTTTGATTTTCACCCCACAGCCTGGAGACCGGGACACGGATCGCGAACCAGAATTCAGGGATGAAGGGTGAGTACTATTTATACTATAAACTGAAACTATTTTTGCAAAAAATTTGGAAAAAACACTAAATTTTGAGAATTTACTTTGAAAAAATCGAAAAATTCCTAAGTGTGGTAAGGGATGAAGTCCTGACGCGCGTGTGTGCGTGCGATATGGTCAGTACGTAGGCGGAGGCCTAGTTTAGTCTAAATCCGCTGAAAACAGCTTCAAAATCGCACGTCTAGAAGTGAAGATATCGACAATTGTGTTTTTGACTCGATCCCTAAGGTGGATTTCGGGTACTAGCAGCAATGTATGAAAAAACTATTTTTTAAAAATGTGAATGTTTTATTCGAGCTAGGGGCGCGGGCGAGGGGTCCAGAGACGCGTCTCCGCGCGGGCTAGCTATATGTGGAATAAAACAGGGTAGGTGCCGAACAAAAATTTTGAGTTTTGGTCAAAAAACCAGTTTTTGAACCAAAAAATTTTGATTTTCACCCCACAGCCTGGAGACCGGGACACGGATCGCGAACCAGAATTCAGGGATGAAGGGTGAGTACTATTTATACTATAAACTGAAACTATTTTTGCAAAAAATTTGGAAAAAACACTAAATTTTGAGAATTTACTTTGAAAAAATCGAAAAATTCCTAAGTGTGGTAAGGGATGAAGTCCTGACGCGCGTGTGTGCGTGCGATATGGTCAGTACGTAGGCGGAGGCCTAGTTTAGTCTAAATCCGCTGAAAACAGCTTCAAAATCGCACGTCTAGAAGTGAAGATATCGACAATTGTGTTTTTGACTCGATCCCTAAGGTGGATTTCGGGTACTAGCAGCAATGTATGAAAAAACTATTTTTTAAAAATGTGAATGTTTTATTCGAGCTAGGGGCGCGGGCGAGGGGTCCAGAGACGCGTCTCCGCGCGGGCTAGCTATATGTGGAATAAAACAGGGTAGGTGCCGAACAAAAATTTTGAGTTTTGGTCAAAAAACCAGTTTTTGAACCAAAAAATTTTGATTTTCACCCCACAGCCTGGAGACCGGGACACGGATCGCGAACCAGAATTCAGGGATGAAGGGTGAGTACTATTTATACTATAAACTGAAACTATTTTTGCAAAAAATTTGGAAAAAACACTAAATTTTGAGAATTTACTTTGAAAAAATCGAAAAATTCCTAAGTGTGGTAAGGGATGAAGTCCTGACGCGCGTGTGTGCGTGCGATATGGTCAGTACGTAGGCGGAGGCCTAGTTTAGTCTAAATCCGCTGAAAACAGCTTCAAAATCGCACGTCTAGAAGTGAAGATATCGACAATTGTGTTTTTGACTCGATCCCTAAGGTGGATTTCGGGTACTAGCAGCAATGTATGAAAAAACTATTTTTTAAAAATGTGAATGTTTTATTCGAGCTAGGGGCGCGGGCGAGGGGTCCAGAGACGCGTCTCCGCGCGGGCTAGCTATATGTGGAATAAAACAGGGTAGGTGCCGAACAAAAATTTTGAGTTTTGGTCAAAAAACCAGTTTTTGAACCAAAAAATTTTGATTTTCACCCCACAGCCTGGAGACCGGGACACGGATCGCGAACCAGAATTCAGGGATGAAGGGTGAGTACTATTTATACTATAAACTGAAACTATTTTTGCAAAAAATTTGGAAAAAACACTAAATTTTGAGAATTTACTTTGAAAAAATCGAAAAATTCCTAAGTGTGGTAAGGGATGAAGTCCTGACGCGCGTGTGTGCGTGCGATATGGTCAGTACGTAGGCGGAGGCCTAGTTTAGTCTAAATCCGCTGAAAACAGCTTCAAAATCGCACGTCTAGAAGTGAAGATATCGACAATTGTGTTTTTGACTCGATCCCTAAGGTGGATTTCGGGTACTAGCAGCAATGTATGAAAAAACTATTTTTTAAAAATGTGAATGTTTTATTCGAGCTAGGGGCGCGGGCGAGGGGTCCAGAGACGCGTCTCCGCGCGGGCTAGCTATATGTGGAATAAAACAGGGTAGGTGCCGAACAAAAATTTTGAGTTTTGGTCAAAAAACCAGTTTTTGAACCAAAAAATTTTGATTTTCACCCCACAGCCTGGAGACCGGGACACGGATCGCGAACCAGAATTCAGGGATGAAGGGTGAGTACTATTTATACTATAAACTGAAACTATTTTTGCAAAAAATTTGGAAAAAACACTAAATTTTGAGAATTTACTTTGAAAAAATCGAAAAATTCCTAAGTGTGGTAAGGGATGAAGTCCTGACGCGCGTGTGTGCGTGCGATATGGTCAGTACGTAGGCGGAGGCCTAGTTTAGTCTAAATCCGCTGAAAACAGCTTCAAAATCGCACGTCTAGAAGTGAAGATATCGACAATTGTGTTTTTGACTCGATCCCTAAGGTGGATTTCGGGTACTAGCAGCAATGTATGAAAAAACTATTTTTTAAAAATGTGAATGTTTTATTCGAGCTAGGGGCGCGGGCGAGGGGTCCAGAGACGCGTCTCCGCGCGGGCTAGCTATATGTGGAATAAAACAGGGTAGGTGCCGAACAAAAATTTTGAGTTTTGGTCAAAAAACCAGTTTTTGAACCAAAAAATTTTGATTTTCACCCCACAGCCTGGAGACCGGGACACGGATCGCGAACCAGAATTCAGGGATGAAGGGTGAGTACTATTTATACTATAAACTGAAACTATTTTTGCAAAAAATTTGGAAAAAACACTAAATTTTGAGAATTTACTTTGAAAAAATCGAAAAATTCCTAAGTGTGGTAAGGGATGAAGTCCTGACGCGCGTGTGTGCGTGCGATATGGTCAGTACGTAGGCGGAGGCCTAGTTTAGTCTAAATCCGCTGAAAACAGCTTCAAAATCGCACGTCTAGAAGTGAAGATATCGACAATTGTGTTTTTTACTCGATCCCTAAGGTAGATTTTGGTACCAGCAGCGAAGTATGAAAAATCACAATTTTTTAAAAATATGTATGTTCTATTCGGGCTAGGGGCGCGGTCGAGGGGTCCAGAGACGCGTCTCCGCGCGGGCTAGCTAAATATGGAATAAAACAGGGTAGGTGCCGAACAAAAATTTTGAGTTTTGGTCAAAAAACCAGTTTTTGAACCAAAAAATTTTGATTTTCACCCCACAGCCTGGAGACCGGGACACGGATCGCGAACCAGAATTCAGGGATGAAGGGTGAGTACTATTTATACTATAAACTGAAACTATTTTTGCAAAAAATTTGGAAAAAACACTAAATTTTGAGAATTTACTTTGAAAAAATCGAAAAATTCCTAAGTGTGGTAAGGGATGAAGTCCTGACGCGCGTGTGTGCGTGCGATATGGTCAGTACGTAGGCGGAGGCCTAGTTTAGTCTAAATCCGCTGAAAACAGCTTCAAAATCGCACGTCTAGAAGTGAAGATATCGACAATTGTGTTTTTGACTCGATCCCTAAGGTGGATTTCGGGTACTAGCAGCAATGTATGAAAAAACTATTTTTTAAAAATGTGAATGTTTTATTCGAGCTAGGGGCGCGGGCGAGGGGTCCAGAGACGCGTCTCCGCGCGGGCTAGCTATATGTGGAATAAAACAGGGTAGGTGCCGAACAAAAATTTTGAGTTTTGGTCAAAAAACCAGTTTTTGAACCAAAAAATTTTGATTTTCACCCCACAGCCTGGAGACCGGGACACGGATCGCGAACCAGAATTCAGGGATGAAGGGTGAGTACTATTTATACTATAAACTGAAACTATTTTTGCAAAAAATTTGGAAAAAACACTAAATTTTGAGAATTTACTTTGAAAAAATCGAAAAATTCCTAAGTGTGGTAAGGGATGAAGTCCTGACGCGCGTGTGTGCGTGCGATATGGTCAGTACGTAGGCGGAGGCCTAGTTTAGTCTAAATCCGCTGAAAACAGCTTCAAAATCGCACGTCTAGAAGTGAAGATATCGACAATTGTGTTTTTGACTCGATCCCTAAGGTGGATTTCGGGTACTAGCAGCAATGTATGAAAAAACTATTTTTTAAAAATGTGAATGTTTTATTCGAGCTAGGGGCGCGGGCGAGGGGTCCAGAGACGCGTCTCCGCGCGGGCTAGCTATATGTGGAATAAAACAGGGTAGGTGCCGAACAAAAATTTTGAGTTTTGGTCAAAAAACCAGTTTTTGAACCAAAAAATTTTGATTTTCACCCCACAGCCTGGAGACCGGGACACGGATCGCGAACCAGAATTCAGGGATGAAGGGTGAGTACTATTTATACTATAAACTGAAACTATTTTTGCAAAAAATTTGGAAAAAACACTAAATTTTGAGAATTTACTTTGAAAAAATCGAAAAATTCCTAAGTGTGGTAAGGGATGAAGTCCTGACGCGCGTGTGTGCGTGCGATATGGTCAGTACGTAGGCGGAGGCCTAGTTTAGTCTAAATCCGCTGAAAAAAGCTTCAAAATCGCACGTCTAGAAGTGAAGATATCAACGTTTTTGTTTTTTACTCGATCCCTAAGGTAGATTTTGGTACCAGCAGCGAAGTATGAAAAATCACAATTTTTTAAAAATATGTATGTTCTATTCGGGCTAGGGGCGCGGTCGAGGGGTCCAGAGACGCGTCTCCGCGCGGGCTAGCTAAATATGGAATAAAACAGGGTAGGTGCCGAACAAAAATTTTGAGTTTTGGTCAAAAAACCAGTTTTTGAACCAAAAAATTTTGATTTTCACCCCACAGCCTGGAGACCGGGACACGGATCGCGAACCAGAATTCAGGGATGAAGGGTGAGTACTATTTATACTATAAACTGAAACTATTTTTGCAAAAAATTTGGAAAAAACACTAAATTTTGAGAATTTACTTTGAAAAAATCGAAAAATTCCTAAGTGTGGTAAGGGATGAAGTCCTGACGCGCGTGTGTGCGTGCGATATGGTCAGTACGTAGGCGGAGGCCTAGTTTAGTCTAAATCCGCTGAAAACAGCTTCAAAATCGCACGTCTAGAAGTGAAGATATCGACAATTGTGTTTTTGACTCGATCCCTAAGGTGGATTTCGGGTACTAGCAGCAATGTATGAAAAAACTATTTTTTAAAAATGTGAATGTTTTATTCGAGCTAGGGGCGCGGGCGAGGGGTCCAGAGACGCGTCTCCGCGCGGGCTAGCTATATGTGGAATAAAACAGGGTAGGTGCCGAACAAAAATTTTGAGTTTTGTTCAAAAAACCAGTTTTTGAACCAAAAAATTTTGATTTTCACCCCACAGCCTGGAGACCGGGACACGGATCGCGAACCAGAATTCAGGGATGAAGGGTGAGTACTATTTATACTATAAACTGAAACTATTTTTGCAAAAAATTTGGAAAAAACACTAAATTTTGAGAATTTACTTTGAAAAAATCGAAAAATTCCTAAGTGTGGTAAGGGATGAAGTCCTGACGCGCGTGTGTGCGTGCGATATGGTCAGTACGTAGGCGGAGGCCTAGTTTAGTCTAAATCCGCTGAAAACAGCTTCAAAATCGCACGTCTAGAAGTGAAGATATCGACAATTGTGTTTTTGACTCGATCCCTTTTTTTTTTTTTTTTTTTTTTCGGATGGGAAATCATCAAATGACTTCTCCCGCTCTGGGCTGAGCAGGAGGGAGTGTCAGACTTTTACTGACTAAAACCCATCCATGTTCCTTCATCGCCCTTTGTGTTCCGGGGCCACGGTATCTCTTTCGAATAGTCCCGCAGCCCCGGCAGGCTTCGGCCCTTGCGGACCCCTTCACTGATGCTGACTCTCTTTGAGGCGCGCGTGGAACACGAACGCGCCGTCGACACGGCCTGTCGTCATGAGACGTACGGACGGCGAGCTAGCCCATAGCTCCCCGTCCACAGGCCCGCGCCTACGGTGGCCGGAAGCCACCACGTGGCCCCCGACGCCCGGGGCGTCTCCCGCGGCGGCCGGGACGTGAGGATATCTCCCTCTCACGTTCCGCCACCTCCTTCGCTAGCATGACTGCTTCGCAGAAGGAGGTGACGGCGTCCCATTCCGTCTCGCTCCGGACCATGGCACGAACCAGGGCCGGAAGCGAGAGGTCGCCGCCGCCAATCGCCACCTCGAGGACACGGCGGTGCTCCACCCAAGCAGGGCACACCTCCACCGTGTGCTCCACCGTGTCCTCCGGTCGATCCTCACAATGGAAACACCCGGGCGTCTCCTCCCGCCCGATTCGGTGCAGGAACTTACCGAAACATCCGTGTCCGGTAAGAACCTGCGTCAGGCGGAAGGTGAGGACGCCGTGGCGTCTCTCCAGCCACTCCTCAAAGAGGGGACTTACCGCCACTATCGTGGCGTGCCCTGCACGGGGTTGCGACAGTCGCTCTCTCCATGTCGCCATGAGATCCCGCCGGAAGTCCGTCCGCTGAGCGACAATTTGCCGCGGCAGCGGAGTTTCCCCCCGGCGTAGCGCCTCCGCGCGCCACTCGTGTAGGCGCGCGAGGACTATCGCCTCCAGATCCCATGGCGGCAATCCGGCAAGGAGGCTCGCCGCCTCGCGGGAGATCGTGCGGTATCCCCGGATCAGCCTTACGGCCACCACCTTTTGGGGCGCGTTCAAATGGTTGGCAGCTCGCTGCCTCAATGAACGCGCCCACACCGGGGCCCCGTAAAGGGCCATGGACCGCACGACTCCCGCGTAGAGCCTCCGGCAGGAGGCGTTTGGCCCCCCCAGGTTGGGCAGGAGCCGCCTGAAGGCAGCCCCTGTCCGCTCCAGTTTGGGGGCCAAACGTCGGAAGTGCTCCGCGAAGTTCCACCGGCTGTCGAGGACGAGACCTAGGTACTTCAACGTCGACTCGACGCCGATGGATACCCCTCCCGCCGTCACTGCTGATCCCGGAGGTGGCGCATTCCGAGGCCCATGAAAGCACATGGCCTCGGACTTGTGCAATGCCACCTCGAGACCCAGTTGCCGGATCCTCTCAACGACTATCGCAACCCCGCGTGTCATTATTTCGGCCGCCGCCTCGTGCGACCTCCCCTGTGCCAGCACCAGCGTGTCGTCTGCATAGCAGACAACGCTGACGCCGCTAGGGAGGTCGGCGCGCAGCACCCAGTCGTAACCGATGTTCCACAAGGACGGGCCTAGAACCGATCCCTGCGGAACACCGCACGACATCTCTCGCCGGTTCCATTCTCCGCTGCGACCGGGGTAGATGACGGCTCTGTCCGTCAGGTAGTCCCCGACCACACGACGGAGGTAGGTCGGCACCCGGTGATACCGGAGTGCCTCCCTTATGCAGCTCCAGGGCATGGAGTTGAAGGCGTTGGCGATGTCGAGAGACACCGCCAAGACAACCCCACCCCGGGACACCGCATCCCCCGTCGTGAGGGCTCTGACGCGCATGATGGCGTCCACCGTAGAGCGCCCCTTGCGGAAACCAAACTGGTGTTCCGCAAGATCCGGCCCAGTCCTCGCAAGGTGCTCGGCGAGGCGGTTTGCAATGACTCTTTCAAAGAGCTTGCCCACCTCGTCGAGCAGCACCACGGGCCGGTAGGCGGACGGAGAGTCCGCCGGGCGCCCCGGCTTCCGGATGAGGACCAGCTTCCCCGTCTTCCAACGAAGCGGGAACTGGCCTCTCTCCAAACATGCGCTTAGGAGCCCCTCCAGTCGGGGACCGAGAGCCTCCGAGGCCAGGACCCAGGCTTTGCCAGGCAAGCCGTCGGGTCCCGGGGCGGTATTTTTGGCACTGAGCCTGCGTACCGCCACTCTCATGTCTACCCCGGTCACTTCCGGAGCGTCGTCGTCGTCACTCTCGTGGTCCGCTTCCGGCACCGCAGCCGGCGGAGCCATAGGCGGGGGCGGGTGTTCCCCTCGCGAGGGGAACAGAGCGCTCACCACGTCCTCCACGAGCTGAGGCCGGAGACTCTGCGTCAGCGGGGGGGCCCAGGTGCGGAGTTTATCCCGCACCATCTTGTAAGGGCGCCCCCACGGATCTCTGTCAAGAGTCCCCAGCATCTCCTCGCGGGCCAGATCCCTGGCCCGCAGGACAGCCGCGCGGAGGGCGGTCTTCGCCGCTCTGTAGCCCTCATAAAGCTCCGCCTCAATGGCTTCCGCATTCGGTGGGCGAATGCGGAGCCTGCGGTGCCTGGCGTACAGGTGTCTTGACTCGATCCCTAAGGTGGATTTCGGGTACTAGCAGCAATGTATGAAAAAACTATTTTTTAAAAATGTGAATGTTTTATTCGAGCTAGGGGCGCGGGCGAGGGGTCCAGAGACGCGTCTCCGCGCGGGCTAGCTATATGTGGAATAAAACAGGGTAGGTGCCGAACAAAAATTTTGAGTTTTGGTCAAAAAACCAGTTTTTGAACCAAAAAATTTTGATTTTCACCCCACAGCCTGGAGACCGGGACACGGATCGCGAACCAGAATTCAGGGATGAAGGGTGAGTACTATTTATACTATAAACTGAAACTATTTTTGCAAAAAATTTGGAAAAAACACTAAATTTTGAGAATTTACTTTGAAAAAATCGAAAAATTCCTAAGTGTGGTAAGGGATGAAGTCCTGACGCGCGTGTGTGCGTGCGATATGGTCAGTACGTAGGCGGAGGCCTAGTTTAGTCTAAATCCGCTGAAAAAAGCTTCAAAATCGCACGTCTAGAAGTGAAGATATCAACGTTTTTGTTTTTTACTCGATCCCTTTTTTTTTTTTTTTTTTTTTTTTTTTTTTTTTTTTTTTTTTCGGATGGGAAATCATCAAATGACTTCTCCCGCTCTGGGCTGAGCAGGAGGGAGTGTCAGACTTTTACTGACTAAAACCCATCCATGTTCCTTCATCGCCCTTTGTGTTCCGGGGCCACGGTATCTCTTTCGAATAGTCCCGCAGCCCCGGCAGGCTTCGGTCCTTGCGGACCCCTTCACTATTGCTGACTCTCTTTGAGGCGCGCGTGGAACACGAACGCGCCGTCGACACGGCCTGTCGTCATGAGACGAACGGACGGCGAGCTAGCCCATAGCTCCCCGTCCACAGGCCCGCGCCTACGGTGGCCGGAAGCCACCACGTGGCCCCCGACGCCCGGGGCGTCTCCCGCGGCGGCCGGGACGTGAGGATCTCTCCCTGTCCTGTTCCGCCACCTCCTTCGCTAGCATGACTGCTTCGCAGAAGGAGGTGACGGCGTCCCATTCCGTCTCGCTCCGGACCATGGATTGAACCAAAGCCGGGAGCGAGAGGTCGCCGCCGCCAATCGCCGTTACGAGGACACGGCGGTGCTCCGCCCAAGCGGGGCACACCTCCACCGTGTGCTCCACCGTGTCCTCCGGTCGATCCTCACAATGGTGACACCCGGGCGTCTCCTCCCGCCCGATTCGGTGCAGGAACTTACCGAAGCATCCGTGTCCGGTAAGAACCTGCGTCAGGCGGAAGGTGAGGACGCCGTGGCGTCTCTCCAGCCACTCCTCAAAGAGGGGACTTATCGCCACTATTGTGGCGTGCCCTGCACGGGGTTGCGATAGTCGCTCCCTCCATGTCGCCATGAGATCCCGCCGGAAGTCCGTCCGCTGAGCGACAATTTGCCGCGGCAGCGGAGTTTCCCCCCGGCGTAGCGCCTCCGCGCGCCACTCATGTAGGCGCGCGAGGACTATTGCCTCCAGATCCCATGGCGGCAATCCGGCAAGGAGGTTCGCCGCCTCGCGGGAGATCGTGCGGTACCCCCGGACCAGCCTTACGGCTACCACCTTCTGGGGCACGTTCAGGTGGTGGGCGGCACGCCGCCTCAATGAACGTGCCCACACCGGGGCCCCGTAAAGGGCCATGGACCGCACGACTCCCGCGTAGAGCCTCCGGCAGGAGGCGTTCGGCCCCCCCAGGTTGGGCAGGAGCCGCCTGAAGGCAGCCCCTGTCCGCTCCAGTCTGGGGGCCAAACGTCGGAAATGCTCCACGAAGTTCCACCGGCTGTCGAGGACAAGTCCCAGGTACTTCAGCGTCGACTCGACGCCGATGGAAACCCCTCCTGCCATCACTGAGGATCCCGGAGGTGGCGCATTCCGAGGCCCATGAAAGCACATGGCCTCGGACTTGTGCAGTGCCACCTCGAGACCCAGTTGCCGGATCCTCTCAACGACTATCGCAACCCCGCGTGTCATAACTTCGGCCGCCGCCTCGTGCGACCCCCCCTGTGCGAGCACCAGCGTGTCGTCCGCATAGCAGACCACGCTGACGCCGCTAGGGAGGTCGGCGCGCAGCACCCAGTCGTAACCGATGTTCCACAAGGATGGGCCTAGAACCGATCCCTGCGGAACACCGCACGACATCTCTCGCCGGTTCCAGTCTCCACTGCGACCGGGGTAGATGACGTACCTGTCCGCCAGGTAGTCCCCGACCACACGACGGAGGTAGGTCGGCACCCGGTGATACCGGAGTGCCTCCCTTATGCAGCTCCAGGGCATGGAGTTGAAGGCATTGGCGATGTCGAGAGACACCGCCAAGACAACCCCACCCCGGGACACCGCATCCCCCGTCGTGAGGGCCCTCACGCGCATGATGGCGTCCACCGTAGAGCGCCCCTTGCGGAAACCATACTGGTGTTCCGCAAGGTCCGGCCCCATCCCCGCAAGGTGCTCGGCGAGGCGGTTTGCAACTACTCTTTCGAAGAGCTTGCCCACCTCGTCGAGCAGCACCACGGGCCGGTAGGCGGACGGAGAGTCCGCCGGGCGCCCCGGCTTCCGGATGAGGACCAGCTTCCCCGTCTTCCAACGAAGCGGGAACTGGCCTCTCTCCAAACATGCGCTAAAGAGCCCTTCCAGTCGGGGCCCGAGAGCCTCCGAGGCCAGGACCCAGGCTTTGCCAGGCAAGCCATCGGGTCCCGGGGCGGTATTTTTGGCACCTAGCCTTCGTACCGCCACTCTCAGGTCTACCCCGGTCACTTCAGGAGCGTCGTCGTCGTCACTTTGGTGGTCCGCTTCCGGCACCGCAGCCGGCGGAGCCATAGGCGGGGGCGGGTGTTCCCCTCGCGAGGGGAACAGAGCGCTCACCACGTCCTCCACGAGCTGAGGCCGGAGACTCTGCGTCAGCGGGGGGGCCCAGGTGCGGAGTTTGTCCCGCACCATCTTGTAAGGGCGCCCCCACGGATCTCTGTCGAGAGCCCCCAGCATCTCCTCGCGGGCCAGATCTCTGGCCCGCAGGACAGCCTCGCGGAGGGCGGTCTTCGCCGCTCTGTAGCCCTCATAAAGCTCCGCCTCAATGGCTGCCGCATTCGGTGGGCGAATGCGGAGCCTGCGGTGCCTGGCGTACAGGTGTCGCGCAGCCACACACGCCTCCCGTAGGGACGTCAGCTCTCGCGACCACCAGTACACCTGACGCCGGGCGCTTCCTGGCCGGACTCGGGGCATTGCCACGTCACATATGTCGGACATGGCCTCCTGGAACCACCCTGCCTCATCATTGACGTCGGCAGGCCTGTCCGGTGATGTCACCCAGGCCTGCACGATCGAGGCTTCCAGGAGGAGCTCCCGGTCCAGCTGCTTCAGCGCCCAACGCGGACCACTCGGGGCCTGTTGGACCGGCGCGCTTGAGGTCTGGGTGGAGACGTCGAACCGGATGTACCGGTGGTCGGAATAGGTCTCCACCCCCTCCATGACGCGCCAGTCAACGACACGCGGTGACAGGGCGGGGCTAGCGAACGAAATGTCCACCACCGACTCGCCCCGCATCCTCACGCACGTGGCGACAGAACCCCGATTTAGGACGACCAGGCCCTTCTCCAGGGCCCAGTCCTCCACCATCCTTCCCCGCACGTCTGTGCAACGGGAACCCCAAGCCAAGTTCTTGGCATTGAAGTCCCCGAGGACAAGCACGGGGAGGGAATGGTTTCCGACGACGACACTCAACTCTGCGAGAGAGTTGTGGAACTCGGCGAGAGTTCGGCTCGGGGAGAAGTAGACACCCACTACGACGATCTCCCCGAACCGGGCTGCTACGCACCCCCGACCCCTCCTGACACTTTCAAGGGTCGGGGTGCCGGCGGCGGCCGACGACACTATGGTCACTGAGCCGCTTAGGTCCGCCACCCAGTCTTCCCTGGGCCAGACGAAATACGGCTCAGCGACCACAGCGATGTTAATCAACCACTGCGCCATGCTCTGGAGCAAGAGATCCTGAGCGCAGGCGCAGTGGTTGATATTCGCCTGGAGGAAGCGTAATGGGGCCGTTATTGGCACTCCATTACCGCTTCCTCCAACCTGGCCCCCTGTGAGGGCCCCTCTGTGGCGGCGACAGAGGGAGCGGCAGCGGCGGCAGTTGCGGCTGCGGCGGTGGCGACGGTGGCGGTGGCGGCGGAGGGCCTGCCCTTGCCTCTGGTGGCCCTGGTGGGCGGAGCGCAGGCCTTGCTCCCAGCCCGGTGATCGGCAGGCTTGCCAGCCGCCGCACATGCAGCGCAGTGCGGCGCGGCGGCGCAGCAAGCCGCGGATGTGTGACCGGGCTGGCTGCAGCGGAAGCAGAGGCCGCTGCGGTCGACCTCCGAGGCGCATTGCACCGATACATGGTGTCCCACGAGGCATCGGTAGCACCTCAGAGGTCTGGGCTCCAGCAGCTTCACCTGCGCTGAGACCCAGCCCACCAGTAGCCTACGGCCCTCCACAATCGTCCTGGCCGCCGTCACAGGGCAGCTGACCATTACGGTCCGCATGCCCGTGGGGTCCGGGCGAAGGGTGCCTGCCCTGACCTGATCGGCAGGGCACCCTCCGGACCTAGCGACGGCGGCCACCACCTCCTCCTCGGTCACCGAGTCGTCCAGACCCAGGATGCGCAGATCTGCGCATTTGACGGGCCTGGACACTCGGGCCTCGTCCGCATTAAGGGACGCTCTGAGCTTTTCAGCCAGAGCGTCGGCGGACGAGCCGCTTTACTCGATCCCTAAGGTAGATTTTGGTACCAGCAGCGAAGTATGAAAAATCACAATTTTTTAAAAATATGTATGTTCTATTCGGGCTAGGGGCGCGGTCGAGGGGTCCAGAGACGCGTCTCCGCGCGGGCTAGCTAAATATGGAATAAAACAGGGTAGGTGCCGAACAAAAATTTTGAGTTTTGGTCAAAAAACCAGTTTTTGAACCAAAAAATTTTGATTTTCACCCCACAGCCTGGAGACCGGGACACGGATCGCGAACCAGAATTCAGGGATGAAGGGTGAGTACTATTTATACTATAAACTGAAACTATTTTTGCAAAAAATTTGGAAAAAACACTAAATTTTGAGAATTTACTTTGAAAAAATCGAAAAATTCCTAAGTGTGGTAAGGGATGAAGTCCTGACGCGCGTGTGTGCGTGCGATATGGTCAGTACGTAGGCGGAGGCCTAGTTTAGTCTAAATCCGCTGAAAACAGCTTCAAAATCGCACGTCTAGAAGTGAAGATATCGACAATTGTGTTTTTGACTCGATCCCTAAGGTGGATTTCGGGTACTAGCAGCAATGTATGAAAAAACTATTTTTTAAAAATGTGAATGTTTTATTCGAGCTAGGGGCGCGGGCGAGGGGTCCAGAGACGCGTCTCCGCGCGGGCTAGCTATATGTGGAATAAAACAGGGTAGGTGCCGAACAAAAATTTTGAGTTTTGGTCAAAAAACCAGTTTTTGAACCAAAAAATTTTGATTTTCACCCCACAGCCTGGAGACCGGGACACGGATCGCGAACCAGAATTCAGGGATGAAGGGTGAGTACTATTTATACTATAAACTGATGCTATTTTTGCAAAAAATTTGGAAAAAACACTAAATTTTGAGAATTTACTTTGAAAAAGTCGAAAAATTCCTAAGTGCGGTAAGGGATGAAGTCCTGACGCGCGTGTGTGCGTGCGATATGGTCGGTACGTAGGCGGAGGCCTAGTTTAGTCTAAATCCGCTGAAAAAAGCTTCAAAATCGCACGTCTAGAAGTGAAGATATCAACGTTTTTGTTTTTTACTCGATCCCTAAGGTAGATTTTGGTACCAGCAGCGAAGTATGAAAAATCACAATTTTTTAAAAATATGTATGTTCTATTCGGGCTAGGGGCGCGGTCGAGGGGTCCAGAGACGCGTCTCCGCGCGGGCTAGCTAAATATGGAATAAAACAGGGTAGGTGCCGAACAAAAATTTTGAGTTTTGGTCAAAAAACCAGTTTTTGAACCAAAAAATTTTGATTTTCACCCCACAGCCTGGAGACCGGGACACGGATCGCGAACCAGAATTCAGGGATGAAGGGTGAGTACTATTTATACTATAAACTGAAACTATTTTTGCAAAAAATTTGGAAAAAACACTAAATTTTGAGAATTTACTTTGAAAAAATCGAAAAATTCCTAAGTGTGGTAAGGGATGAAGTCCTGACGCGCGTGTGTGCGTGCGATATGGTCAGTACGTAGGCGGAGGCCTAGTTTAGTCTAAATCCGCTGAAAACAGCTTCAAAATCGCACGTCTAGAAGTGAAGATATCGACAATTGTGTTTTTGACTCGATCCCTAAGGTGGATTTCGGGTACTAGCAGCAATGTATGAAAAAACTATTTTTTAAAAATGTGAATGTTTTATTCGAGCTAGGGGCGCGGGCGAGGGGTCCAGAGACGCGTCTCCGCGCGGGCTAGCTATATGTGGAATAAAACAGGGTAGGTGCCGAACAAAAATTTTGAGTTTTGGTCAAAAAACCAGTTTTTGAACCAAAAAATTTTGATTTTCACCCCACAGCCTGGAGACCGGGACACGGATCGCGAACCAGAATTCAGGGATGAAGGGTGAGTACTATTTATACTATAAACTGATGCTATTTTTGCAAAAAATTTGGAAAAAACACTAAATTTTGAGAATTTACTTTGAAAAAGTCGAAAAATTCCTAAGTGCGGTAAGGGATGAAGTCCTGACGCGCGTGTGTGCGTGCGATATGGTCAGTACGTAGGCGGAGGCCTAGTTTAGTCTAAATCCGCTGAAAAAAGCTTCAAAATCGCACGTCTAGAAGTGAAGATATCAACGTTTTTGTTTTTTACTCGATCCCTAAGGTAGATTTTGGTACCAGCAGCGAAGTATGAAAAATCACAATTTTTTAAAAATGTGAATGTTTTATTCGAGCTAGGGGCGCGGGCGAGGGGTCCAGAGACGCGTCTCCGCGCGGGCTAGCTATATGTGGAATAAAACAGGGTAGGTGCCGAACAAAAATTTTGAGTTTTGGTCAAAAAACCAGTTTTTGAACCAAAAAATTTTGATTTTCACCCCACAGCCTGGAGACCGGGACACGGATCGCGAACCAGAATTCAGGGATGAAGGGTGAGTACTATTTATACTATAAACTGATGCTATTTTTGCAAAAAATTTGGAAAAAAACACTAAATTTTGAGAATTTACTTTGAAAAAGTCGAAAAATTCCTAAGTGCGGTAAGGGATGAAGTCCTGACGCGCGTGTGTGCGTGCGATATGGTCAGTACGTAGGCGGAGGCCTAGTTTAGTCTAAATCCGCTGAAAAAAGCTTCAAAATCGCACGTCTAGAAGTGAAGATATCGACAATTGTGTTTTTGACTCGATCCCTAAGGTGGATTTCGGGTACTAGCAGCAATGTATGAAAAAACTATTTTTTAAAAATGTGAATGTTTTATTCGAGCTAGGGGCGCGGGCGAGGGGTCCAGAGACGCGTCTCCGCGCGGGCTAGCTATATGTGGAATAAAACAGGGTAGGTGCCGAACAAAAATTTTGAGTTTTGGTCAAAAAACCAGTTTTTGAACCAAAAAATTTTGATTTTCACCCCACAGCCTGGAGACCGGGACACGGATCGCGAACCAGAATTCAGGGATGAAGGGTGAGTACTATTTATACTATAAACTGATGCTATTTTTGCAAAAAATTTGGAAAAAACACTAAATTTTGAGAATTTACTTTGAAAAAGTCGAAAAATTCCTAAGTGCGGTAAGGGATGAAGTCCTGACGCGCGTGTGTGCGTGCGATATGGTCAGTACGTAGGCGGAGGCCTAGTTTAGTCTAAATCCGCTGAAAAAAGCTTCAAAATCGCACGTCTAGAAGTGAAGATATCAACGTTTTTGTTTTTTACTCGATCCCTAAGGTAGATTTTGGTACCAGCAGCGAAGTATGAAAAATCACAATTTTTTAAAAATATGTATGTTCTATTCGGGCTAGGGGCGCGGTCGAGGGGTCCAGAGACGCGTCTCCGCGCGGGCTAGCTAAATATGGAATAAAACAGGGTAGGTGCCGAACAAAAATTTTGAGTTTTGGTCAAAAAACCAGTTTTTGAACCAAAAAATTTTGATTTTCACCCCACAGCCTGGAGACCGGGACACGGATCGCGAACCAGAATTCAGGGATGAAGGGTGAGTACTATTTATACTATAAACTGAAACTATTTTTGCAAAAAATTTGGAAAAAACACTAAATTTTGAGAATTTACTTTGAAAAAATCGAAAAATTCCTAAGTGTGGTAAGGGATGAAGTCCTGACGCGCGTGTGTGCGTGCGATATGGTCAGTACGTAGGCGGAGGCCTAGTTTAGTCTAAATCCGCTGAAAACAGCTTCAAAATCGCACGTCTAGAAGTGAAGATATCGACAATTGTGTTTTTGACTCGATCCCTAAGGTGGATTTCGGGTACTAGCAGCAATGTATGAAAAAACTATTTTTTAAAAATGTGAATGTTTTATTCGAGCTAGGGGCGCGGGCGAGGGGTCCAGAGACGCGTCTCCGCGCGGGCTAGCTATATGTGGAATAAAACAGGGTAGGTGCCGAACAAAAATTTTGAGTTTTGGTCAAAAAACCAGTTTTTGAACCAAAAAATTTTGATTTTCACCCCACAGCCTGGAGACCGGGACACGGATCGCGAACCAGAATTCAGGGATGAAGGGTGAGTACTATTTATACTATAAACTGATGCTATTTTTGCAAAAAATTTGGAAAAAACACTAAATTTTGAGAATTTACTTTGAAAAAGTCGAAAAATTCCTAAGTGCGGTAAGGGATGAAGTCCTGACGCGCGTGTGTGCGTGCGATATGGTCAGTACGTAGGCGGAGGCCTAGTTTAGTCTAAATCCGCTGAAAAAAGCTTCAAAATCGCACGTCTAGAAGTGAAGATATCAACGTTTTTGTTTTTTACTCGATCCCTAAGGTAGATTTTGGTACCAGCAGCGAAGTATGAAAAATCACAATTTTTTAAAAATATGTATGTTCTATTCGGGCTAGGGGCGCGGTCGAGGGGTCCAGAGACGCGTCTCCGCGCGGGCTAGCTAAATATGGAATAAAACAGGGTAGGTGCCGAACAAAAATTTTGAGTTTTGGTCAAAAAACCAGTTTTTGAACCAAAAAATTTTGATTTTCACCCCACAGCCTGGAGACCGGGACACGGATCGCGAACCAGAATTCAGGGATGAAGGGTGAGTACTATTTATACTATAAACTGAAACTATTTTTGCAAAAAATTTGGAAAAAACACTAAATTTTGAGAATTTACTTTGAAAAAATCGAAAAATTCCTAAGTGTGGTAAGGGATGAAGTCCTGACGCGCGTGTGTGCGTGCGATATGGTCAGTACGTAGGCGGAGGCCTAGTTTAGTCTAAATCCGCTGAAAACAGCTTCAAAATCGCACGTCTAGAAGTGAAGATATCGACAATTGTGTTTTTGACTCGATCCCTAAGGTGGATTTCGGGTACTAGCAGCAATGTATGAAAAAACTATTTTTTAAAAATGTGAATGTTTTATTCGAGCTAGGGGCGCGGGCGAGGGGTCCAGAGACGCGTCTCCGCGCGGGCTAGCTATATGTGGAATAAAACAGGGTAGGTGCCGAACAAAAATTTTGAGTTTTGGTCAAAAAACCAGTTTTTGAACCAAAAAATTTTGATTTTCACCCCACAGCCTGGAGACCGGGACACGGATCGCGAACCAGAATTCAGGGATGAAGGGTGAGTACTATTTATACTATAAACTGATGCTATTTTTGCAAAAAATTTGGAAAAAAACACTAAATTTTGAGAATTTACTTTGAAAAAGTCGAAAAATTCCTAAGTGCGGTAAGGGATGAAGTCCTGACGCGCGTGTGTGCGTGCGATATGGTCAGTACGTAGGCGGAGGCCTAGTTTAGTCTAAATCCGCTGAAAAAAGCTTCAAAATCGCACGTCTAGAAGTGAAGATATCGACAATTGTGTTTTTGACTCGATCCCTAAGGTGGATTTCGGGTACTAGCAGCAATGTATGAAAAAACTATTTTTTAAAAATGTGAATGTTTTATTCGAGCTAGGGGCGCGGGCGAGGGGTCCAGAGACGCGTCTCCGCGCGGGCTAGCTATATGTGGAATAAAACAGGGTAGGTGCCGAACAAAAATTTTGAGTTTTGGTCAAAAAACCAGTTTTTGAACCAAAAAATTTTGATTTTCACCCCACAGCCTGGAGACCGGGACACGGATCGCGAACCAGAATTCAGGGATGAAGGGTGAGTACTATTTATACTATAAACTGATGCTATTTTTGCAAAAAATTTGGAAAAAACACTAAATTTTGAGAATTTACTTTGAAAAAGTCGAAAAATTCCTAAGTGCGGTAAGGGATGAAGTCCTGACGCGCGTGTGTGCGTGCGATATGGTCAGTACGTAGGCGGAGGCCTAGTTTAGTCTAAATCCGCTGAAAAAAGCTTCAAAATCGCACGTCTAGAAGTGAAGATATCAACGTTTTTGTTTTTTACTCGATCCCTAAGGTAGATTTTGGTACCAGCAGCGAAGTATGAAAAATCACAATTTTTTAAAAATATGTATGTTCTATTCGGGCTAGGGGCGCGGTCGAGGGGTCCAGAGACGCGTCTCCGCGCGGGCTAGCTAAATATGGAATAAAACAGGGTAGGTGCCGAACAAAAATTTTGAGTTTTGGTCAAAAAACCAGTTTTTGAACCAAAAAATTTTGATTTTCACCCCACAGCCTGGAGACCGGGACACGGATCGCGAACCAGAATTCAGGGATGAAGGGTGAGTACTATTTATACTATAAACTGAAACTATTTTTGCAAAAAATTTGGAAAAAACACTAAATTTTGAGAATTTACTTTGAAAAAATCGAAAAATTCCTAAGTGTGGTAAGGGATGAAGTCCTGACGCGCGTGTGTGCGTGCGATATGGTCAGTACGTAGGCGGAGGCCTAGTTTAGTCTAAATCCGCTGAAAACAGCTTCAAAATCGCACGTCTAGAAGTGAAGATATCGACAATTGTGTTTTTGACTCGATCCCTAAGGTGGATTTCGGGTACTAGCAGCAATGTATGAAAAAACTATTTTTTAAAAATGTGAATGTTTTATTCGAGCTAGGGGCGCGGGCGAGGGGTCCAGAGACGCGTCTCCGCGCGGGCTAGCTATATGTGGAATAAAACAGGGTAGGTGCCGAACAAAAATTTTGAGTTTTGGTCAAAAAACCAGTTTTTGAACCAAAAAATTTTGATTTTCACCCCACAGCCTGGAGACCGGGACACGGATCGCGAACCAGAATTCAGGGATGAAGGGTGAGTACTATTTATACTATAAACTGATGCTATTTTTGCAAAAAATTTGGAAAAAACACTAAATTTTGAGAATTTACTTTGAAAAAGTCGAAAAATTCCTAAGTGCGGTAAGGGATGAAGTCCTGACGCGCGTGTGTGCGTGCGATATGGTCAGTACGTAGGCGGAGGCCTAGTTTAGTCTAAATCCGCTGAAAAAAGCTTCAAAATCGCACGTCTAGAAGTGAAGATATCAACGTTTTTGTTTTTTACTCGATCCCTAAGGTAGATTTTGGTACCAGCAGCGAAGTATGAAAAATCACAATTTTTTAAAAATATGTATGTTCTATTCGGGCTAGGGGCGCGGTCGAGGGGTCCAGAGACGCGTCTCCGCGCGGGCTAGCTAAATATGGAATAAAACAGGGTAGGTGCCGAACAAAAATTTTGAGTTTTGGTCAAAAAACCAGTTTTTGAACCAAAAAATTTTGATTTTCACCCCACAGCCTGGAGACCGGGACACGGATCGCGAACCAGAATTCAGGGATGAAGGGTGAGTACTATTTATACTATAAACTGAAACTATTTTTGCAAAAAATTTGGAAAAAACACTAAATTTTGAGAATTTACTTTGAAAAAATCGAAAAATTCCTAAGTGTGGTAAGGGATGAAGTCCTGACGCGCGTGTGTGCGTGCGATATGGTCAGTACGTAGGCGGAGGCCTAGTTTAGTCTAAATCCGCTGAAAACAGCTTCAAAATCGCACGTCTAGAAGTGAAGATATCGACAATTGTGTTTTTGACTCGATCCCTAAGGTGGATTTCGGGTACTAGCAGCAATGTATGAAAAAACTATTTTTTAAAAATGTGAATGTTTTATTCGAGCTAGGGGCGCGGGCGAGGGGTCCAGAGACGCGTCTCCGCGCGGGCTAGCTATATGTGGAATAAAACAGGGTAGGTGCCGAACAAAAATTTTGAGTTTTGGTCAAAAAACCAGTTTTTGAACCAAAAAATTTTGATTTTCACCCCACAGCCTGGAGACCGGGACACGGATCGCGAACCAGAATTCAGGGATGAAGGGTGAGTACTATTTATACTATAAACTGATGCTATTTTTGCAAAAAATTTGGAAAAAACACTAAATTTTGAGAATTTACTTTGAAAAAGTCGAAAAATTCCTAAGTGCGGTAAGGGATGAAGTCCTGACGCGCGTGTGTGCGTGCGATATGGTCGGTACGTAGGCGGAGGCCTAGTTTAGTCTAAATCCGCTGAAAAAAGCTTCAAAATCGCACGTCTAGAAGTGAAGATATCAACGTTTTTGTTTTTTACTCGATCCCTAAGGTAGATTTTGGTACCAGCAGCGAAGTATGAAAAATCACAATTTTTTAAAAATATGTATGTTCTATTCGGGCTAGGGGCGCGGTCGAGGGGTCCAGAGACGCGTCTCCGCGCGGGCTAGCTAAATATGGAATAAAACAGGGTAGGTGCCGAACAAAAATTTTGAGTTTTGGTCAAAAAACCAGTTTTTGAACCAAAAAATTTTGATTTTCACCCCACAGCCTGGAGACCGGGACACGGATCGCGAACCAGAATTCAGGGATGAAGGGTGAGTACTATTTATACTATAAACTGAAACTATTTTTGCAAAAAATTTGGAAAAAACACTAAATTTTGAGAATTTACTTTGAAAAAATCGAAAAATTCCTAAGTGTGGTAAGGGATGAAGTCCTGACGCGCGTGTGTGCGTGCGATATGGTCAGTACGTAGGCGGAGGCCTAGTTTAGTCTAAATCCGCTGAAAACAGCTTCAAAATCGCACGTCTAGAAGTGAAGATATCGACAATTGTGTTTTTGACTCGATCCCTAAGGTGGATTTCGGGTACTAGCAGCAATGTATGAAAAAACTATTTTTTAAAAATGTGAATGTTTTATTCGAGCTAGGGGCGCGGGCGAGGGGTCCAGAGACGCGTCTCCGCGCGGGCTAGCTATATGTGGAATAAAACAGGGTAGGTGCCGAACAAAAATTTTGAGTTTTGGTCAAAAAACCAGTTTTTGAACCAAAAAATTTTGATTTTCACCCCACAGCCTGGAGACCGGGACACGGATCGCGAACCAGAATTCAGGGATGAAGGGTGAGTACTATTTATACTATAAACTGATGCTATTTTTGCAAAAAATTTGGAAAAAAACACTAAATTTTGAGAATTTACTTTGAAAAAGTCGAAAAATTCCTAAGTGCGGTAAGGGATGAAGTCCTGACGCGCGTGTGTGCGTGCGATATGGTCAGTACGTAGGCGGAGGCCTAGTTTAGTCTAAATCCGCTGAAAAAAGCTTCAAAATCGCACGTCTAGAAGTGAAGATATCGACAATTGTGTTTTTGACTCGATCCCTTTTTTTTTTTTTTTTTTTTTTTTAGGATGGGAAATCATCAAATGACTTCTCCCGCTCTGGGCTGAGCAGGAGGGAGTGTCAGACTTTTACTGACTAAAACCCATCCATGTTCCTTCATCGCCCTTTGTGTTCCGGGGCCACGGTATCTCTTTCGAATAGTCCCGCAGCCCCGGCAGGCTTCGGCCCTTGCGGACCCCTTCCTTATTGCTGACTCTCTTTGAGGCGCGCGTGGAACACGAACGCGCCGTCGACACGGCCTGTCGTCATGAGACGTACGGACGGCGAGCTAGCCCATAGCTCCCCGTCCACAGGCCCGCGCCTACGGTGGCCGGAAGCCACCACGTGGCCCCCGACGCCCGGGGCGTCTCCCGCGGCGGCCGGGACGTGAGGATATCTCCCTCTCACGTTCCGCCACCTCCTTCGCCAGCATGACTGCTTCGCAGAAGGAGGTGACGGCGTCCCATTCCGTCTCGCTCCGGACCATGGCACGAACCAGGGCCGGAAGCGAGAGGTCGCCGCCGCCGATCGACACCTCGAGGACACGGCGGTGCTCCACCCAAGCAGGGCACACCTCCACCGTGTGCTCCACCGTGTCCTCCGGTCGATCCTCACAATGGAAACACCCGGGCGTCTCCTCCCGCCCGATTCGGTGCAGGAACTTACCGAAACATCCGTGTCCGGTAAGAACCTGCGTCAGGCGGAAGGTGAGGACGCCGTGGCGTCTCTCCAGCCACTCCTCAAAGAGGGGACTTACCGCCACTATCGTGGCGTGCCCTGCACGGGGTTGCGACAGTCGCTCTCTCCATGTCGCCATGAGATCCCGCCGGAAGTCCGTCCGCTGAGCGACAATTTGCCGCGGCAGCGGAGTTTCCCCCCGGCGTAGCGCCTCCGCGCGCCACTCGTGTAGGCGCGCGAGGACTATCGCCTCCAGATCCCATGGCGGCAATCCGGCAAGGAGGCTCGCCGCCTCGCGGGAGATCGTGCGGTATCCCCGGATCAGCCTTACGGCCACCACCTTTTGGGGCGCGTTCAAATGGTTGGCAGCTCGCTGCCTCAATGAACGCGCCCACACCGGGGCCCCGTAAAGGGCCATGGACCGCACGACTCCCGCGTAGAGCCTCCGGCAGGAGGCGTTTGGCCCCCCCAGGTTGGGCAGGAGCCGCCTGAAGGCAGCCCCTGTCCGCTCCAGTTTGGGGGCCAAACGTCGGAAGTGCTCCGCGAAGTTCCACCGGCTGTCGAGGACGAGACCTAGGTACTTCAACGTCGACTCGACGCCGATGGATACCCCTCCCGCCGTCACTGCTGATCCCGGAGGTGGCGCATTCCGAGGCCCATGAAAGCACATGGCCTCGGACTTGTGCAATGCCACCTCGAGACCCAGTTGCCGGATCCTCTCAACGACTATCGCAACCCCGCGTGTCATTATTTCGGCCGCCGCCTCGTGCGACCTCCCCTGTGCCAGCACCAGCGTGTCGTCTGCATAGCAGACAACGCTGACGCCGCTAGGGAGGTCGGCGCGCAGCACCCAGTCGTAACCGATGTTCCACAAGGACGGGCCTAGAACCGATCCCTGCGGAACACCGCACGACATCTCTCGCCGGTTCCATTCTCCGCTGCGACCGGGGTTGACTCGATCCCTAAGGTGGATTTCGGGTACTAGCAGCAATGTATGAAAAAACTATTTTTTAAAAATGTGAATGTTTTATTCGAGCTAGGGGCGCGGGCGAGGGGTCCAGAGACGCGTCTCCGCGCGGGCTAGCTATATGTGGAATAAAACAGGGTAGGTGCCGAACAAAAATTTTGAGTTTTGGTCAAAAAACCAGTTTTTGAACCAAAAAATTTTGATTTTCACCCCACAGCCTGGAGACCGGGACACGGATCGCGAACCAGAATTCAGGGATGAAGGGTGAGTACTATTTATACTATAAACTGATGCTATTTTTGCAAAAAATTTGGAAAAAACACTAAATTTTGAGAATTTACTTTGAAAAAGTCGAAAAATTCCTAAGTGCGGTAAGGGATGAAGTCCTGACGCGCGTGTGTGCGTGCGATATGGTCAGTACGTAGGCGGAGGCCTAGTTTAGTCTAAATCCGCTGAAAAAAGCTTCAAAATCGCACGTCTAGAAGTGAAGATATCAACGTTTTTGTTTTTTACTCGATCCCTAAGGTAGATTTTGGTACCAGCAGCGAAGTATGAAAAATCACAATTTTTTAAAAATATGTATGTTCTATTCGGGCTAGGGGCGCGGTCGAGGGGTCCAGAGACGCGTCTCCGCGCGGGCTAGCTAAATATGGAATAAAACAGGGTAGGTGCCGAACAAAAATTTTGAGTTTTGGTCAAAAAACCAGTTTTTGAACCAAAAAATTTTGATTTTCACCCCACAGCCTGGAGACCGGGACACGGATCGCGAACCAGAATTCAGGGATGAAGGGTGAGTACTATTTATACTATAAACTGAAACTATTTTTGCAAAAAATTTGGAAAAAACACTAAATTTTGAGAATTTACTTTGAAAAAATCGAAAAATTCCTAAGTGTGGTAAGGGATGAAGTCCTGACGCGCGTGTGTGCGTGCGATATGGTCAGTACGTAGGCGGAGGCCTAGTTTAGTCTAAATCCGCTGAAAACAGCTTCAAAATCGCACGTCTAGAAGTGAAGATATCGACAATTGTGTTTTTGACTCGATCCCTAAGGTGGATTTCGGGTACTAGCAGCAATGTATGAAAAAACTATTTTTTAAAAATGTGAATGTTTTATTCGAGCTAGGGGCGCGGGCGAGGGGTCCAGAGACGCGTCTCCGCGCGGGCTAGCTATATGTGGAATAAAACAGGGTAGGTGCCGAACAAAAATTTTGAGTTTTGGTCAAAAAACCAGTTTTTGAACCAAAAAATTTTGATTTTCACCCCACAGCCTGGAGACCGGGACACGGATCGCGAACCAGAATTCAGGGATGAAGGGTGAGTACTATTTATACTATAAACTGATGCTATTTTTGCAAAAAATTTGGAAAAAACACTAAATTTTGAGAATTTACTTTGAAAAAGTCGAAAAATTCCTAAGTGCGGTAAGGGATGAAGTCCTGACGCGCGTGTGTGCGTGCGATATGGTCAGTACGTAGGCGGAGGCCTAGTTTAGTCTAAATCCGCTGAAAAAAGCTTCAAAATCGCACGTCTAGAAGTGAAGATATCAACGTTTTTGTTTTTTACTCGATCCCTAAGGTAGATTTTGGTACCAGCAGCGAAGTATGAAAAATCACAATTTTTTAAAAATATGTATGTTCTATTCGGGCTAGGGGCGCGGTCGAGGGGTCCAGAGACGCGTCTCCGCGCGGGCTAGCTAAATATGGAATAAAACAGGGTAGGTGCCGAACAAAAATTTTGAGTTTTGGTCAAAAAACCAGTTTTTGAACCAAAAAATTTTGATTTTCACCCCACAGCCTGGAGACCGGGACACGGATCGCGAACCAGAATTCAGGGATGAAGGGTGAGTACTATTTATACTATAAACTGAAACTATTTTTGCAAAAAATTTGGAAAAAACACTAAATTTTGAGAATTTACTTTGAAAAAATCGAAAAATTCCTAAGTGTGGTAAGGGATGAAGTCCTGACGCGCGTGTGTGCGTGCGATATGGTCAGTACGTAGGCGGAGGCCTAGTTTAGTCTAAATCCGCTGAAAACAGCTTCAAAATCGCACGTCTAGAAGTGAAGATATCGACAATTGTGTTTTTGACTCGATCCCTAAGGTGGATTTCGGGTACTAGCAGCAATGTATGAAAAAACTATTTTTTAAAAATGTGAATGTTTTATTCGAGCTAGGGGCGCGGGCGAGGGGTCCAGAGACGCGTCTCCGCGCGGGTTAGCTATATGTGGAATAAAACAGGGTAGGTGCCGAACAAAAATTTTGAGTTTTGGTCAAAAAACCAGTTTTTGAACCAAAAAATTTTGATTTTCACCCCACAGCCTGGAGACCGGGACACGGATCGCGAACCAGAATTCAGGGATGAAGGGTGAGTACTATTTATACTATAAACTGATGCTATTTTTGCAAAAAATTTGGAAAAAACACTAAATTTTGAGAATTTACTTTGAAAAAGTCGAAAAATTCCTAAGTGCGGTAAGGGATGAAGTCCTGACGCGCGTGTGTGCGTGCGATATGGTCGGTACGTAGGCGGAGGCCTAGTTTAGTCTAAATCCGCTGAAAAAAGCTTCAAAATCGCACGTCTAGAAGTGAAGATATCAACGTTTTTGTTTTTTACTCGATCCCTAAGGTAGATTTTGGTACCAGCAGCGAAGTATGAAAAATCACAATTTTTTAAAAATATGTATGTTCTTTTCGGGCTAGGGGCGCGGTCGAGGGGTCCAGAGACGCGTCTCCGCGCGGGCTAGCTAAATATGGAATAAAACAGGGTAGGTGCCGAACAAAAATTTTGAGTTTTGGTCAAAAAACCAGTTTTTGAACCAAAAAATTTTGATTTTCACCCCACAGCCTGGAGACCGGGACACGGATCGCGAACCAGAATTCAGGGATGAAGGGTGAGTACTATTTATACTATAAACTGAAACTATTTTTGCAAAAAATTTGGAAAAAACACTAAATTTTGAGAATTTACTTTGAAAAAATCGAAAAATTCCTAAGTGTGGTAAGGGATGAAGTCCTGACGCGCGTGTGTGCGTGCGATATGGTCAGTACGTAGGCGGAGGCCTAGTTTAGTCTAAATCCGCTGAAAACAGCTTCAAAATCGCACGTCTAGAAGTGAAGATATCGACAATTGTGTTTTTGACTCGATCCCTAAGGTGGATTTCGGGTACTAGCAGCAATGTATGAAAAAACTATTTTTTAAAAATGTGAATGTTTTATTCGAGCTAGGGGCGCGGGCGAGGGGTCCAGAGACGCGTCTCCGCGCGGGCTAGCTATATGTGGAATAAAACAGGGTAGGTGCCGAACAAAAATTTTGAGTTTTGGTCAAAAAACCAGTTTTTGAACCAAAAAATTTTGATTTTCACCCCACAGCCTGGAGACCGGGACACGGATCGCGAACCAGAATTCAGGGATGAAGGGTGAGTACTATTTATACTATAAACTGATGCTATTTTTGCAAAAAATTTGGAAAAAAACACTAAATTTTGAGAATTTACTTTGAAAAAGTCGAAAAATTCCTAAGTGCGGTAAGGGATGAAGTCCTGACGCGCGTGTGTGCGTGCGATATGGTCAGTACGTAGGCGGAGGCCTAGTTTAGTCTAAATCCGCTGAAAAAAGCTTCAAAATCGCACGTCTAGAAGTGAAGATATCGGTTAGGTTAGGTTAGGTTAGGTTAGGTTAGGTTGGGGCGGATCTGTATTTATGCTTTCGCGGTTGCACAACGACATGCTTTGCATGGTAGCATAGATGCAGGTCTACCTTACTGCCTCCCTCAGAGGCGGTAGGGTGGCGGGGTCTTGAGGGAGAGCGCTACGGTCGTGTAGATCCTCAAGGCAAGTCTGGTGTGTTCACCTTCACGTGGTTGCCGCCCTGTTCTTGGTCTAATTCCATAAGAAATAGACGCAACAAAAACCACCAGGCGCTTTCTGGGGGGGGGGGGGCGCATCGCACTTCGTATGATCGACTCCCGTCATGCGAAGTGCGGTGTGCGTTTCCCCTGCGTGCCCCTCTGAGCGTAGCAGAGGGCATGGCAGGGGAGTGGGGTCCTCCTTTTGCGGGGTTCTCGCAGAAGGAGGAGGCGGGGCGGCGCGGCGAGTGGATCATGCGCGGAACATGATCCTCTCGCCGCGCCGCTCCGCGGGCGGAGAGGGGGGGAAGGGGCGTTTGCCCTCCCTCCTCACGGTGACGGGCGGGCGACAGGCGCGGAGGTGCCTCCGCCCGCATTGCACCCGTCACCCCGCGGGGGGACTGGGCCTCCCGCTTCCCGGCGTGCGTGCGTGAACACCATGCTGGGGAGCGAGGAGAGGAGGCCTGGTCAGAGGTAGCCTCCCTTTGCGAGGTTCTCGCAGAGGGAGGAGGCGGGGCGGCGCGGCGAGAGGATCATGAACACCCGCATGATCCTCTCGCTGCGCCGCTCCGCGGGCGGAGAGGGGGGGAATGGGCGTTTGCCCTCCCTCCTCACGGTGACGGGCGGGCGACAGGCGCGGAGGTGCCTCCGCCCGCATTGCACCCGTCACCCCGCGGGGGACTGGGCCTCCCGCTTCCCGGCGTGCGTGCGTGAACACCATGCTGGGGAGCGAGGAGAGGAGGCCTGGTCAGCGGTAGCCTCCCTTTGCGAGGTTCGTTCTCGCAGAGGGAGGAGGCGGGGCGGCGCGGTGGGAGGATCATGAGCAAAACATGATCCTCTCGCCGCACCGCTCCGTGGGCGGTGAGGGGGGGAAGGGGCGTTTGTCCTCCCTCCTCACGGTGACGGGCGGGCGACAGGCACGGAGGTGCCGCCGCCCGCATTGCACCCGTCACCTCGCGGGCGACTGGGCCTCCCGCTTCCCGGCGTGCGTTGGCGGACGCCATGCTGGGGAGCGTCGAGGCCTGGTCAGCGGTAGCCTCCTTTTGCGATTTCGCAAAAGGAGGAGGCGGAGCGCGCGCGGGAGGTCTCTCTCTCGTTGCGCTGCTCCGCGGGCGGAGAGGGGGGGAAGGGGCATTTGCCCTCCCTCCTCACGGTGACGGGCGGGCGACAGGCGCGGGGGTGCCTCCGCCCGCATTGCACCCGTCACCTCCGTCGGTCATTCCCAACCCCCTCCTCCACGCCCGTGCCGTGAGGGCAAGAGGGGGGGGTGTGCCTTGCGTTCGTCGGCGGGGGACTGGAAGTAAAGGCTGTGCCGGATTCCCAGTCCCCCTCCACTATGACGAAGCGGGAATGCGCTGGGTCGTTTTAGTGGGTATACCGGGTTCGACCGCCCGGGGAGTCCCACATACCCCTCCCGTCCCCCGACGGGAGGGCATGCGTAATGCATTTTTTCCCAGCGTCAAAAAAAAAAAAAAAAAAAAAAAAAAAAAAAAAAAAAAGGTTAGGTTAGGTTAGGTTGGGGCGGATCTGTATTTATGCTTTCGCGGTTGCACAACGACATGCTTTGCTCATGCTTTGCATGGTAGCATAGATGCAGGTCTACCTTACTGCCTCCTTCAGAGGCGGTAGGGTGGCGGGGTCTTGAGGGAGAGCGCTACGGTCGTGTAGATCCTCAAGGCAAGTCTGGTGTGTTCACCTTCACGTGGTTGCCGCCCTGTTCTTGGTCTAATTCCATAAGAAATAGACGCAACAAAAACCACCAGGCGCTTTCTGGGGGGGGGGGCGCATCGCACTTCGTATGATCGACTCCCGTCATGCGAAGTGCGGTGTGCGTTTCACCTGCGTGCCCCTCTGAGCAGCGGGCGTAGCAGAGGGCATGGCAGGGGAGTGGGGTCCTCCTTTTGCGAGGTTCTCGCAGAAGGAGGAGGCGGGGCGGCTCGGCGAGGGGATCATGAGCAACCACATGATCCTCTCGCCGCACCGCTCCGCGGGCGGAGAGGGGGGGAAGGGGCGTTTGCCCTCCCTCCTCACGGTGACGGGCGGGCGACAGGCGCGGAGGTGCCTCCGCCCGCATTGCACCCGTCACCCCGCGGGGGACTGGGCCTCCCGCTTCCCGGCGTGCGTGCGTGAACACCATGCTGGGGAGCGAGGAGAGGAGGCCTGGTCAGAGGTAGCCTCCTTTTGCGAGGTTCTCGCAAAGGGAGGAGGCGGAGCGGCGCGGCGAGAGGATCATGCGCGGAACATGATCCTCTCGCTGCGCCGCTCCGCGGGCGGTGAGGGGGGGAAGGGGCGTTTGCCCTCTCTCCTCACGGTGACGGGCGGGCGACAGGCACGGAGGTGCCTCCGCCCGCATTGCACCCGTCACCTCGCGGGCGACTGGGCCTCCCGCTTCCCGGCGTGGCGTTGGCGGACGCCATGCTAGGGAGCGCGGAGGCCTGGTCAGCGGTAGCCTCCTTTTGCGATTTCGCAAAAGGAGGAGGCGGAGCGCGCGCGGGAGGTCTCTCTCTCGCTGCGCTGCTCCGCGGGCGGAGAGGGGGGGAAGGGGCATTTGCCCTCCTTCCTCACGGTGACGGGCGGGCGACAGGCGCGGGGGTGCCTCCGCCCGCATTGCACCCGTCACCTCCGTCGGTCATTCCCGAACCCCCTCCTCCACGCCCGTGCCGTGAGGGCAAGAGGGGGGGTCCGCCTTGTGTTCGTCGGCGGGGGACTGGAAGTAAAGGCTGTGCCGGATTCCCAGTCCCCCTCCACTATGACGAAGCGGGAATGCGCTGGGTCGTTTTAGTGGGTATACCGGGTTCGACCGCCCGGGGAGTCCCACATACCCCTCCCGTCCCCCGACGGGAGGGCATGCGTAATGCATTTTTTCCCAGCGTCAAAAAAAAAAAAAAAAAAAAAAAAAAAAAAAAAGGTTAGGTTAGGTTGGGGTGCGTCAGAATTCCTCCACGTGTGCCTAGTGGCTGCTGGTCCCTCTCGATACGTCTGGAGGGAAGAGCAGCTGCTGGGTCGGTGCACCCTGGGCGCGGCAGTATCCTTCCTCGAGGAATGAGAAGAAATTCTTCTTATTCCTTGGGGAATGTTACTGTCGTGGCTAATATTCTGGGGAGGGGTGCCCTGTCCCTTCCGGACAGTGCACGATTCACGCTCCAAGTCATTGGAGTGTGAATATGGGGAGGGGTCACATTGTGCGTCGTGCGATGACCCACGGAGCGGGTCTATCGGACGATGTGTGATGACCGATCCACTACTCGAGTTCCTCGAGGAGTGGATCAGGGGTCGGGGATATTCGTCGCGTACCGTGCGATGGCTCACGGAGCGGGCTCATCGGACGGTACGTGATTAGTGATTCACTCCTCGAAGTTCTCGGGGAGTGAATCGGGGCGGGGTTATTCGTCGTGTGCCGTGCGATGGCTCACGGAGCGGGCTCATCGGACGGTACGTGATTGGTGATTCACTCCTCGTATTTCTCGGGGAGTGAATCAGGGTTGGGGTTATTTCGTCGTGTGCCGTGCGATGGCTCACGGAGCGGGCTCATCGGACGGTACGTGATTAGTGATTCACTCCTCGAACTTCTCGGGGAGTGAATCAGGGTTGGGGTTCCTCCTTCATCTTGGATCACGGCATTCGTCGCCCTCTGGTACGCGTCTGCCCATCAGACGTGACTGTGAGCGTGATGAATCGCCGTGATGAAGGATCAAGGGGGGAGGGGCGGAAATATTTATATGTGTATGTATGTAAATATATTATATATGTTTATTATATTTATGAAGTGGGGAGATAGGGACCACACCCTTCAAAGGAACAAAAAACAATAATGGACAAGAAGAATTGGAAAATAGTACCCCAGGGCGGTACCAGCTGCTCAGCAGTTGGAGAATCCGCCACGATCCCTTCGGGATCGTCAAGCCCCCCGTATTCTGGGGAGGGCAACAATTCTCCTCCACTTGCCAAAGGCAACGAGAGCCGAGGAGGCTCAAGATCACGGTCTTTCGAAGACCTGATCTCATTTAAACCACCCGACCGAAAACTGGGTGAGCGCCGCGTGTCAGAGGCGGTCGTAGTGTCGGACTCCGGCACTGCGTCACTAAGGACGGAAGTAGAGGCTCCAGTGGAGCCACGCGTGGTCTTGGAGAGGGTGTGCATGTCGGAGTCGGACGACACACCGCAATCACTTGTGGCCGCTCCCTCCAAATTTTGGGGGAAGCGTTCTCGCGGCTGTCTGTCGGACGCGGGTTCGGCAGGTCTGTCCTCCAGCGAGGAGAACCTGCCGGCCAATAAGATGCCGACAGCAAAGAGAGGCAGAGGTCGTGGGACTAACAGTCCGGCAGCGTCACGCGACATCCGGGGCCGCTTCCTGAAGCAGCGCTATGATACGCCGACGGTCAGTGACTCGGATCGCGTCTCACCAGCGGTCTCAGTTGACGACCTTGGAGGGGTCACCGTCGCTCTTGTGGGCACAAAGGCGGAGGCCAACGCCGCGAAACGTGCTCAGAACAGAGCGGTCGCGGCCGATGAGGTGGCCGAAATGGCCCGTCAGGCCCGAGAGCGGCGGTCTGCCCAGGCGGCCAATGGGGAAAGTTTGACAGCAGAGGCTCTCAGCCGCCAAGTGATGGACGGCGTAGACATTGTCCTGAAGGTTGCCACCAAATCTGGCAACCTGAAGGGCTCGTTTATGCGCGCCCTCAAAGAGGCGGCAGAGGGGATCAGGGAGGCGGTTCAGGTTCTCCATGGACACACGACCTCGGAGGAGACGGCGAGGTTGTGGACGGAGAACAGTCGTCTCCGATCCGAGCTAGAGGACCTCAAGCGGCAGTTTGCCGCTTTGCAAAATGTTGGGCAACAGCAGGCGGCTCCCTCGTCGGCCCCTGCACATGCAGCGCCCCCAACTCGATGTTTGTCGGACTACGACGTAGAGAGAGTTGCGAGAGTCTGTATGGTGCAGTGTGGGGGCATGGTGAGTGCCCGCTTGGAGGCAATTGAGTCTCGACTCCCCCCAGCTGAGATCCTCCGGCCCCCGCTTGCGGCGGATAGGCGAAGGACAGAAGAGTCCGCGAGGACGAAGCCCGCGCAGGTCACGCAGAAACCTGCAGAGGGGGGCAACGCGGCAGCGCCCGGGAGGCCTGTGCAGGGTGCGTCCGTACCCCTCGTTCAGACGTCCCAGCCCCCGGTGACCGCTTCTCCCTCCCAAGTGACGGTGGGTGGAGAGGGCCGCCGCAAGAGAAGGAAGAAGAAGAAGGTCGTGGATACGACCGCGCCTCCTACTTCCCAAGAGGCCGAGCTACCGGCGACTGCACCTCCCACCCAGGAGGCCTGGACGACGGTGGTGAAGAGGGGGCGCAAAAAGAGCGCGCCGCAGCCGACACCGCCCCAGGTACCGACTCGGTCAGAGGGCACGAGGCCGCCCAGGGTCACTACCCCACGCTCTGAGGCTGTAGTTATTACACTGCAGCCCGAAGCCGTGAGCAGGGGAGTGACCTACAAGTCGGTCCTGGCGGAAATGAAACAGAAGCTTCAGTTTAGCGAGTTTGGCACCCCGGCTGGTTTCGTCTTCAGGACGGCAGCCACGGGTGCCAAGATGCTTCAGGTGTCGGGTGCCGGAAGGCAGGAGAGGGCGGACAAGCTGGCCGCCAAACTCCGGGAAGTCCTCAATCCAGAGGACACCCGAGTGTCCAGGCCCATGGTCACGGCTGAATTGCGCGTGGATGGGCTGGACGACTCGGTGACCCCGGAGGAAGTAATGGCGGCCATTGCTCAAAACGGTGGGTGTCCGCCAGACAGCGTGGTGGCGGGCGAAATTCGCAGCGGCACGGACGGGCTGGGCACTGTTTGGGTGCGGTGCCCGGTCGCGGCTGCGAACAAGATTGCAGATGGCGGGCGACTGCTGGTAGGCTGGGTGTCTGCCAGGGTCAAACTCCTGCCAAGGCGGGCCTTGCAGTGTTTCCGGTGCCTCGAAAAGGGGCATGTCAAGGCACAATGCACTGCACAAGTCGACCGCAGCGAACTATGTTTCCGCTGCGGTCGACCCGGCCACAGGGCGGCCCAGTGCTCCGGAGCGCCAAACTGCAGCCTTTGCGCAGCTGCAGGGAAACGCTCGGAGCACAGACTTGGCGGGAAGGCCTGCAAGGCACCCAAGTCCAAGAATAAGAAGTCTAGAGCTGTCGGAGAAACTGCGCCTCTCCCACAGCCCGACTCCCGACCCAGGGAAGGAGGAGCCGAGGAAATGGAATGCCATTAATGGCGCAATTCCGTTTCCTCCAGGCGAACATCAACCACGCCGCCAGAGCTCAGGATCTATTGCTCCAGAGCATGGCGGAGTGGTTGATCAACGTGGCTGTGGTCGCCGAGCCGTATTTTGTTCCCCCCCGCGATAACTGGGCAGGGGACCTGGACGGCTTGGTGGCCATCATTGGCGGGACTCTTGTCAGTCCGTCCCGAGGTCACGGCTGGGTGGCCGCCCTCGTGGACGGCATTGTCACAATTGGGGCGTATTTCTCTCCCAACAAGAGTCTCGCTGACTTTGAGGAGTTCCTTGTCGAGCTAGGTGCCGTCGTGAGCCGGTTCCACCCTCGCCCGGTGCTGTTGCTCGGGGATCTCAATGCCAAGTCTGCGGCGTGGGGATCCCCGATCACCGATCCCAGGGGTGAGGTGTTGGAGGAGTGGGCGGTCGAGACCGGCCTGACCGTCCTGAATCGGGGCTCGGTGCACACGTGCGTGCGGCAGCGGGGCGGGTCCATAGTGGACGTGTCGTTCGCAAGCCCCGCTGTTGCAGGCCGTGTGCGCGACTGGCGAGTTGCCGTAGAGGTGGAGACGCTGTCGGACCATCGATATATTCGATTTGACGTCTCCACCCAGCCTGCGGGCGGCGGTCGCCCGCCTGCCCCGCAAATGGACGGTCCTCGCTGGTCGTACAAGAGAATCGACAGGGAACTCCTCGAGGAAGCCGCAATCCTCCAGGCCTGGGTCCGGGAGTCAATGACGAACGAACCCCTCGACGTCGAAGCGGAGGCGCAGTGGTTCCGCGGGGCGATGACGCAAATTTGCGATGCGTCTATGCCCCGCGTCACCCAACCCACAAGGCGCCAGCTGTACTGGTGGTCCGCCGTCATCGCGCAGTTGCGCGTGACGTGTGTGGAGGTGAGACGCCAGTACACCCGATACCGGAGGAGACGTCGTCGGGTTCCGGAGGAAGAGGCCGCGCTGTATGAGGTGTACCGCGCGGCCAAGGAGGCTCTGTGGCTGGCCGTCGGCGAGGCTAAGACTCGAGCCAGGGAGGAGATGTTGTCGACCCTCGACGTGAATCCGTGGGGGCGCCCTTATCGTGCGGTGCGAGGGAAACTTCGTGCCTGGGCGCCCCCACTCACTGAGAGTCTGCAGCCTCAGCTGCTGGAGGAAGTGGTCGCAACGCTCTTCCCTGCCAGAGAAGAGCATGTACCGCCGCCGATGGCTTTGCCCACAGCCGCAGAGCCTACGGATGGGGAGGACGTCAGCGTCCCAGAGGTGACACACGCAGAGATGAGGGCGGCAATAACGCGGCTTCGGGCCAAAACCGTCGCCCCGGGGCCCGACGGGGTTCCCGGTGTCGCGCTTGCCCTCGCTCTGAAAGAGCTAGAGCCCCAGCTGAGAGGACTCTACTCAGCGTGTCTTGAGCAGGGCCAATTCCCTAGTAAGTGGAAAACGGGTCGTCTGGTCCTGCTCAAGAAGGCGGGGCGCCCAGCGGACTCGCCGTCCGCGTACCGGCCCATAGTGCTGCTGGACGAGGTGGGTAAGCTTTTCGAGCGGATTATTGCTGCCCGCCTCGCCGGCCACTTGTACAGAGAGGGGCCGGATCTGGACGACAGCCAGTTCGGCTTTCGGCATGGGCGCTCCACCGTGGACGCCATAATGCGGGTAAGAGTCCTGGCGGAGGAAGCGGTGTCCCGGGGCGGGGTGATGTTGGCGGTGTCCTTGGACATCTCCAACGCTTTCAACACCCTGCCCTGGAGCTGCATTCGGGAGGCGCTGTGTTACCACAGGGTGCCCCCGTACCTCCGCCGCATCGTTGGGGCTTATTTAGCGGAAAGGTGTGTCACCTACTGGGGACGCGACGGCGGAGGCCGGCGCGACATGTCGTGCGGTGTTCCACAGGGTTCGGTCGTTGGCCCACCCCTGTGGAACATCGGGTACGACTGGGTGCTGAGAGGCGAGCTCCAACGGGGGGTGACCTTGGTGTGTTACGCGGACGACACGCTGGTCACGGCCCGGGGGAGCTCGTACAGGGAGGCAGCGTTGCTGGCGACCTCTGCGGTCTCGCAGGTCGTGGGCCGCATACGGCGCCTGGGCCTGGAGGTGGCCCTCAACAAGTCGGAGGCCGTGGTCTTTCACGGCCCCCGGCGGGCGCCGCCGCCGGGATCACATATTGTGGTCGGGGGGACTCCAATTGCTGTCGAGTGCACCATGAAGTATCTCGGATTGGTGCTCGACAGCCGTTGGAGTTTCGGCCCCCATTTCCAGCGGCTGGCGCCCAAGTTGATGGGCGCGGCGGGCGCGCTCGCAACGCTGCTTCCCAATCTGGGGGGCCCGAGCACCGCCTGTAGGAGATTGTACCTGGGGGTCTTGCGATCCATGGCCCTGTACGGGGCCCCGGTGTGGGCCTCGGACCTGACGGCCGGCAGCATCGCGATCCTGCGAAAACCGCAGCGGGCGATGGCCGTCAGGTCTGTCAGGGGGTATCGCACAATCTCCTACGAGGCGGCTTGTGCACTGGCCGGGTCGCCACCCTGGGACCTGGAGGCGAGAGTCCTCGCGTCACTTTACCGGTGGCGCGAGGAGGCGCGGACGCGGGGCGGAGGACCGATGCAGCGAGAGATCGATCTGCGTCGGTCTCAGCTCCGCGAGGTCATGGTGGCGGAGTGGCGGGAGAGGCTTTTGCGCCCTACCGCCGGCCTCGCTACCATCGAGGCGATCCGACCAGTGCTCGAGGAATGGCTCGAGAGGAGGCACGGCTCCCTGTCGTTTCGGGCGACGCAGGTATTCTCGGGGCACGGTTGCTTCGGGAAGTACCTGTGTCGCATAAACAGGGAGCCGGACGCCCGGTGTCATCACTGCGTCCATTGTCTGGAGGACACGGCGCGGCACACGCTGGCAGAGTGTGCCGCATGGGAGGAGCCGCGCCGTGCCCTCGTGACAGAAGTGGGAGCCGACCTAGCGCTGCCGGCCGTCGCTCGCGCGATGGTCGGGAGCGCAGAGTCGTGGGATGCAGTGATCTCCTTCTGTGAAACGGTCATCTCACAGAAGGAGGCTGCGGAGAGGTCGAGGGAGGTGGAAACCGCTCTCCCGACCCGCAGCAGACGTGCCGGGCGTCGGCGGAGGGCGGACAACGCCCTCTTCCGGCCCCCCTGAACGGGTTCAGAGGGACGGCGGACTTGGGGACGTCCGCCGCCCCGCCGAATAACTGGACCCGAGGCGGTGGCGCGTAGTGTTCCGCGCGCGCCCCTATTGGCGTTGCGGGGGGAGTACACCTCGCTCCCCCCGTAGACATGAGGTGGCCCGCAGACGCGGGCCGGCACTAGCCGGGGATCGTGGAAGGCGCAATAGTTCCCATGATCCCCGGTGCAAGTGTGGGAATGGAACACCGGGGTGGTTTTTAGTCGGTTAGAGTCCGACAGACCCCTCCGCCCGCCCCAGGGCGGAGGACATCCGTGTGGATTTTCCACCCCGGCAACAAAAAAAAAAAAAAAAAGGTTAGGTTAGGTTCGGGAAGTACCTGTGTCGCTTAAGCAGGGAGCCGGACGCCCGGTGCCATCACTGCGTCCACTGCACGGAGGATACGGCGCGGCATACGCTGGCCGAGTGTGCCGCGTGGGATGAGCCGCGCCGTGCCCTCGTAGCAGAGGTTGGAGGAGACCTGTCGCTGCCGGCCGTCGCTCGCGCGATGGTTGGCAGTGCAGAGTCCTGGGACGCAGTGGTGTCCTTCTGCGAAACCGTCATGTCGCAGAAGGAGGCTGCGGAGAGGTTGAGGGAGGTCGAAACCGCTCTCCCGACCCGCAGCAGACGCACCGGGCGTCGGCAGAGGGCGGACAACGCCCTCTTCCGGCCCCCCTAAATAGGTCCAGGGGCGACGGATTCGGGGACATCCGTCGCCCCCCATGACACTGGACCCGAGACGGCGGCGCGTCGTGTTCCACGCGCGCCTCTCAGAGACGTAGCGGGGGGAGTTTTACACCTCACTCCCCCCGGGACGAGGCCCGCAGGTCGAGCGGGCCGGCACTAGTCCGGGGCAGCGGAAGTCGCATCAGATCCCGCTGCCCCCCGACGCAAGTGTGCGATGGAACACCGGTGTGGTTTTAGTCAGTACGAGTCTGACAGACCCCTCCGCTCTCCCCAGGGCGGAGGACATCCATTGAGGATTTCCACATCGTGAAAAAAAAAAAAAAAAAAAAAAAAAAAAAAAAAGGTTAGGTTAGGTTTTTTTTTTTTTTTTTTTTTTTTTTGTTTTGGCAGGAGTGGGAAATCCCCGCGGACACCTCGACTATCCCACAGGAATTTCTCCTGTGAGACAGTCGAGGTAGTGCCGGACTCGAACCGGCTAAAAACCACTCCTGCCTTTCCAGTGCCCTCTGACATTATCAGAGCCGTTTAGTTTCTTTTATTTAGTTGGCTACTGTTGCTTCAATTTACATCTTTATATAAGAATCCGGAGAGACCTCCTCTCGGTATGGACAACTACATCTTGCATCATTACCAATTTAAACTATACCTATTATATACTACACTGACGATTAATTTTAGCTGTTCTTTGCTACCAAAACCCCCCCCCATTTCAAAAGTTAATTAATTTCGACATAATACTTAATAATACTTAAATTATATAACCATTATATATTAAATATTGTTATTTATTTCTGCATATGACCAAAGTTGCAATTTGTATGCAGTATTTTAAAAATGTTTCTCGGGTTTTTCCCGCCATCAGGTTTGGGAGATTTTGGGCAACGAGCTCTACACCAAGCCGCTGTTCTGCCTCGAATCTGGCCCTTGCGGTGATGGGGCACTCCAATAATACGTGGAGCACCGTCTCTTCCTTGCCAGGCTCGCAAGCGCACGATGGGCTCTCTTTACACTTGAACCGACTCAAGTATGCAGAGAACCCACCGTGCCCCGTGAGTATCTGCGTGGCGATGCCCGTGGGGATCATTTTGCGCACGATCCTGTACGCCACTATCGCGTCCGGGAAGAAAATTTTTGTGCCCGAGGCAGTTTCACCTGATCCGTACCTCCCGTTCCATTCGTCAAGCGTCTCCGACCGGATTCTTCGCTTGACGAATGATACGGGGCACAGATCATAGTCCGGCCTCTTCTTCGACTTCAGTGCGGCCTCCTTCGCCAGCTGGTCTGCTCGCTCGTTCCCCTCCAACCCTGCGTGGGCCTTAATCCAGAACAAGGAGACACTCTTGTTCTGGAGCCTACAGCGTCGGATGGTGTCCCTGGTTTCCACTGCCAGGGGATGGGGGGAACTTACGTTCGCAACTGACTGAAGGGCCGCCATGGAGTCGCTGAAGATGCCGAACGTGGTTTCACCACTCTCGAGCACCTCTCCTGCCGCCTTCCGTAGGGCCAGAAGTTCTGCCTGGTAGACGGTACAGTAAGACGGCAAAGCAAGTTTGAGGGCCTTAGTTTCGGCGGCACCATTCCACAAGGATAGCGCCGCTCCGACTCTGCCCTCAATCTTGCTGCCGTCTGTGAATATACGCACAGCGAAATCGCTGTGGTTGTTATATTGTTCCTCGTCTACCAGGCTACCAAACTCCAGTTTTACTTGGTCCGCGGGGTGCGGAGCCTCAGTCGCTGGAGCCATCCGTTCAATCTCCCTCCCTCCTAGCACCGGCTGGGGTACACCCCTTTTGGCTCCGTACAACGCAGCCGCTTCCCGTATACGGAGGTCGAGTGGGAGTATACCAGCCAGCACCAGTGCCGAGTTTAGGGAGACCGTGCGGTAGGCTCTACACAGCTTCTGGGCAAACCCCCTCTGGACCACGTTTAGCTGTTTTATGACCCCCAGTTTGTTGGCAGCAGGTGCCCATGCGCTTGCGGCGTACAGGATCGTAGGTTCCACTGCAGCGGTATATATTGCCCTTATCACCTCCGGATGCAAACCCCAACTGATACGGGCTGCTCTGGCCAGCTGCTTGTACATAGCTATGGCCTTTTTACAGACCATAGCTACATGTTTGTTGAAGGTGAGTTTGGCATCAATGGTAAGCCCCAGTATTTTGACATCTTGGGACATCCCAATGTCGATCCCCCCCATGCTCAAACGCGGCGTGTCATATTTCAGCCTTCGCGTTAGAACCATCGCACAGGTTTTGTGCGGTGCGAATTTGAGCCTATTTCTGACACCCCACGTTCGAACATGTTCGAGAGCGGCATTGGCCTGTCCCTCAATTTCCAGTGCTGTGTCCCCGTCGAATACCATCACCACATCGTCGGCAAATGCTTGGCAATAATCTCCCCTGCTCTCTAGCTGTTTAAGAAGCGGGTCCAGAATCAAGTTCCAAAAAATGGGCCCTCCTATCGAGCCCTGAACGCACCCTTTGCTGGTACTTTGCCTGCTTTCTTCACCGGCGTATCTCACTGTGACCACCCTGTCGCTGAGATAGCTGCTGACTACCCGTCTCAGATTCACAGGACACTTTTCCTCAGCCAATCGTACTTTGATACTGGGCCACCACGCACTGTCGAATGCTCCCTCAATATCCAGTGACACGAGCGTGACAATCTTTTTCTGTGTCAGCTTCGTGCGGATGTGCTGCACTAGGGTATAGAGAGAGTCTTCAGTGCTTTTTTGGGGCATAAAGCCGTATTGGCGAGTACTTATCCTGGGTAGTAAGTAAAATTTGAGACGGGCAACCAGCATCTTTTCGTACACTTTCCCCAGGACAGGCAATAGCCCAATCGGCCTGTACGACTTGGGTACGGTGTACGAGTCTTTGCCCGGCTTTCTTAGCACGACCACCGTAGCTTCCTTCCAGATCTTCGGGAAGTGGTGTAGCGCCAGGCACTTGTTCAGCAGTGCCAAGAAGTAGTTGGGGTCACAGTGAACCGCGTGACTACAGATGTCCGCCGTGAAGCCATCGGCTCCCGGGGCCTTTTTTGGGTTGAATGATCCCATAGACCTATCAAGCTCGCTTAGGGTAAACGGTGGGTCATGTCGTTCATCATGGCTCCATGCGTTTACCATTTCTGCCCGTTCTCTTATTTGGCGATGGTCTATGGTATCATCCTCCTCTCGGTCCTCGGGGTAGAACGTCTCGGCCAACAGCCTCACGGAACCCCTCGCATCCAGTGGCTGTCCACCCATCTGTAGTGGCAGGTCCTCTTCTCTCTTTCCAATCCTTCCCATTACCCTGTAGATCCCTTCCCAGACCCCTTCTCTGTCCTGCTTCCCACAGAACTCCTTCCAGCTCTCAGTTGCGGCTTTCGTCACTGCTTCCTCATATCTTTCCCTTTCCTTTTTGTACAGGTCTACAACCATCGCTCTTCGGACCGGCGCTGCGTTCCTGACTCTGCGTTTCCTGGTGGCGACCAGCCTCTTCATCTCAGCGAGCTCCTCAGACCACCACGGCAAGGTAAGTATTTCTGTGTTGTTTTTCCCCGGAATTGTGTGTTGGCATGTGTGTGTAATTGCTTGTGTGTATGTGTTTATTTGTATTTCTAAATGATGTGTGTGTGTAACATTTGAGAGTTCCGCAAGGGTCAAATTCTTTTCCTGCATAATTTGAGACAGTTTCTCACGAAACTGGCTCCAATTGGCCTTCTTTGTATTGTAGATCCTTGTGGTCCTCTCAATGTTTATGCCTTTGGATTTAGTAAGGTTAATGCCGAAAGTAATGCCGTTGTGGTCGGAACTCGTGAGACCCTCGTCGATTTGCCAGCCGTCCACCAAGTCCAGCATGTCCGCCGAACAGGCCGTCACGTCTACGTGGCTGCAGTACCTAATGCCACCCCGAATGGTGTCGAAGGTGGGTATATCCCCAGTGTTGAGGATCTGGAGCCCCAGCTCCCCCAGCGCTCCACACATTTGCGCACCCCTCATATCTTCGCTGCTGCTACCCCACCAGGTACTTTTCGCATTCGCGTCTCCTCCAATAACCAACCTGCTAGAGCCCAGCTCTCGCTCTATATGACGTAGGTGCTCCAGGTATGGCTCAATGGGCTTGTCGGGCTCGAAGTAGAGGGACACCAGCGTGATCGTCCAGGCTCTGGTTCGGACTCCCACCACAACGATGTTGTTTGTGGTGAGTTGCGGGTACTGTAAGACGTCCAAGTCTTTGTCAAAGACGGCTATTGCTGCCTTTACAGTCCCTTCTCCTCCCTCAGAGCTCTGGAAAACCCTTACGCCCCGATGACCTCTCATTCTTCTTACCCCACCCACGTAGGGCTCCTGGAGCAACGCTACTTCGAATTTGCGCTTTGTCGCCTCCAGCAAAAGTTCGTTGGTAGCTAGCTGACTTCGTTGCAGGTTGGCCTGGACCATTTTGTACCTAGTAGTGGTTTCGGGGACGCCCTTAGCAGTACGCTATGGAAGCTCGGGCCAATCCATCCCACCTCCTACGCACCGGGCAGTCGCTACTGAATGCGTTGTGCCCAGTGTTCCCCAACTTGGATCTGGTGCAGTTTATGCACGCCGCCGCCTCACCAGTTAGTCGGTTTGGGCAATCCGCTCTGAGATGTGAGCCGCCGCAGTGACTACACAGGTCGGCTGGCTCCTTACAGAGGCGTTTGCCGTGACCGTACCCAAGGCAGCGGGTACACTGCACCAGTGGCGTCTGGTCTTCGACGCGGATCCTCTGGAGGTCGATGCGAAGTTTTCCTGCATCGATTGCTCGCCTCCAGATCATTGGGGACACACTGAGCACAACGTGGTTCATATGCGGGTTTCGGGTACGCCTTCTGTACTTTATAGCGGTCCTTTGGTCCCCGTCGTCGAGGTCGTGGAAAATCTCCCGGTTCTGATTCTTCAGGGCTTTTATGACCTCTTCGTCGCTGTGTATTTTCAACACGTCCCTGAGAATCAGAAGCGGGTCCCGATTCTTCACTTCCTCGACAACGAGGTTTCCTCCAGCCGCCTCCAACCGCTCCTTCACTTTGCGTCTCTCTTCCTGTGTTGCGCACCCCATGATTATCTTCCTATCTTTGGCCTTCCTGACTTTCTCAATGCGCACCCAGCCCTCCTTCGCGTCCACCGCCTTCCTCACCCTTTCTAGGATTTCATCCCCTGTTTCCATCTCTTGTGTCGAGGAGACGACCACGGAGTGCAGCGTCGTTCGCTCCAGGTCTTGTGCCCCGGTGTGGCCTTTACTGACGGCTGCTACATTCGCGTAGGTCGTCTCCCCCACACTTTCCTTGCTAGCCAGACTATGCTGGAGCCTTTCCAATTTCTCGGAGTTGTCTCTCAACTCCGAGATGTGCTCCTTCAGACTGTTTAGAAGCTCAGTCTGGCCAGCAAGAACCTCGACGGAGATGTGATGGGGACTACGGTCAGCGGTGGGTGGGGGCTCCGGTACGGTAGAGGGTGCGGCAGGGCCCTTATCACGCTCAGACTCCTTGACCAGCTCATAAAGCCTGTTTATGGCCTCGAGCACCGCAGTCTTGATGTCGGTCCTGAGGTTGCGAGAGTTGCCTATATTAAGCTTGGCCTTGTTCAGGCACGCTCTCGCCTCCTCAGTGCGACTGCGGCGCCCTGCCTCAGGCTTCTTGAGCGGTCTTGCGGCATCAATGGTAGGTCGGCGCGTTCCCGGAGTGGCAGGGACCTCCTGCGAGGCAGAAGGAGTGTTTTCTCCAAACGAGATTCTCCTCCTCGCATCGGCAGGCGAAGGCCCCGCTTTCTCCGCCAATCGCGGCGAGCTACCAGAGCCGTGGGTCTTCACGGTGCTGGATGGGGTGCGGAACATGGTTTGGATTGGTGACCAGATTTAATCGGAAAGACCCCTGTAAAGAGGGGGTCGATGCTAATTATCTGCGCTCACGGAAAGTATTTTGTCAGATGGACACTGTACTTCTGTGACCCTGTAAAGAGGGGAACACAGTAGTAATATAAATCTAAAAATCAAATAAAAATATAAAAAGCGGATATATATAGTCGCAAATTGCGTGTCCCTGTAAAGGGGGGTACACAGAAGATAATAAAAATAACTTGAAAATTAAATTAAACTAATTAAACTAACACGAATAGAACTAATAAAAGATATTAATAATAATTAATACTGTCATAAAATATTGTGAGCCTTGCGGACTCGGTCAAATAATGTTAAAATAACAAGAAATAATTTAAAACACTTCAAAACCCCTTACAGAAGCAAACCCTAACAAAACATGAAATAAAAATAAAAAAAAGTAAAAAATTTGCCAAAATCCCACGTCTACCGTCTTCCTATAGGCCAGAGGGCGGGTGGGTGGGCAAAATTTTTTCGAGCTAGGGGCGCGGTTGAGGGGTCCAGAGACGCGTCTCCGCGCGGGCTAGCTAAATATGGAATAAAACAGGGTAGGTGCCGAACAAAAATTTTGAGTTTTGGTCAAAAAACCAGTTTTTGAACCAAAAAATTTTGATTTTCACCCCACAGCCTGGAGACCGGGACACGGAACGCGAACCAGAATTCAGGGATGAAGGGTGAGTACTATTTATACTATAAACTGAAACTATTTTTGCAAAAAATTTGGAAAAAACACTAAATTTTGAGAATTTACTTTGAAAAAATCGAAAAATTCCTAAGTGTGGTAAGGGATGAAGTCCTGACGCGCGTGTGTGCGTGCGATATGGTCAGTACGTAGGCGGAGGCCTAGTTTAGTCTAAATCCGCTGAAAACAGCTTCAAAATCGCACGTCTAGAAGTGAAGATATCGTCAATTGTGTTTTTGACTCGATCCCTAAGGTGGTTTTTGGGTACTAGCAGCAATGTATGAAAAAACTATTTTTTAAAAATGTGAATGTTTTATTCGAGCTAGGGGCGCGGTTGAGGGGTCCAGAGACGCGTCTCCGCGCGGGCTAGCTAAATATGGAATAAAACAGGGTAGGTGCCGAACAAAAATTTTGAGTTTTGGTCAAAAAACCAGTTTTTGAACCAAAAAATTTTGATTTTCACCCCACAGCCTGGAGACCGGGACACGGAACGCGAACCAGAATTCAGGGATGAAGGGTGAGTACTATTTATACTATAAACTGAAACTATTTTTGCAAAAAATTTGGAAAAAACACTAAATTTTGAGAATTTACTTTGAAAAAATCGAAAAATTCCTAAGTGTGGTAAGGGATGAAGTCCTGACGCGCGTGTGTGCGTGCGATATGGTCAGTACGTAGGCGGAGGCCTAGTTTAGTCTAAATCCGCTGAAAACAGCTTCAAAATCGCACGTCTAGAAGTGAAGATATCGTCAATTGTGTTTTTGACTCGATCCCTAAGGTGGTTTTTGGGTACTAGCAGCAATGTATGAAAAAACTATTTTTTAAAAATGTGAATGTTTTATTCGAGCTAGGGGCGCGGTTGAGGGGTCCAGAGACGCGTCTCCGCGCGGGCTAGCTAAATATGGAATAAAACAGGGTAGGTGCCGAACAAAAATTTTGAGTTTTGGTCAAAAAACCAGTTTTTGAACCAAAAAATTTTGATTTTCACCCCACAGCCTGGAGACCGGGACACGGAACGCGAACCAGAATTCAGGGATGAAGGGTGAGTACTATTTATACTATAAACTGAAACTATTTTTGCAAAAAATTTGGAAAAAACACTAAATTTTGAGAATTTACTTTGAAAAAATCGAAAAATTCCTAAGTGTGGTAAGGGATGAAGTCCTGACGCGCGTGTGTGCGTGCGATATGGTCAGTACGTAGGCGGAGGCCTAGTTTAGTCTAAATCCGCTGAAAACAGCTTCAAAATCGCACGTCTAGAAGTGAAGATATCGTCGGGTTAGGTTAGGTTAGGTTAGGTTAGGTTAGGTTAGGTTAGGTTAGGTTAGGTTAGGTTAGGTTAGGTTAGGTTAGGTTAGGTTAGGTTAGGTTAGGTTAGGTTAGGTTAGGTTAGGTTAGGTTTTTTTTTTTTTTTTTTTTTTTTTTTGTTTTGGCAGGAGTGGGAAATCCCCGCGGACACCTCGACTATCCCACAGGAATTTCTCTTGTGAGACAGTCGAGGTAGTGCCGGACTCGAACCGGCTAAAACCACACTCCTGCCCCGCTAGTGTCCCTCTGACATGATCAGAGACCTTTGTATCGGAGGTTTGCCTTACATGTCTGTGAAGTTTAGGAGGCCGAATAGACCACGCTCTATTTATTTATATTTTGACTTTCTAATTTATTATCTATTTATGTACCTGTATTCATTTATCTTTATTGTTTATGTTTTTACTTTTATTGTTTACTGTTTATTCTACTTTATTCTACTACTTATCTATTTTATATTTTATGAATTTCGACTATTAATAATACTACAATCTATGTTAATACTTATATCCTTCATTTATTAATTACAATTTATAACTTATTGATATATATCTATATATCTTGATATCGGTGCCATATTCTCAGTATATAGTTTGATATCAAGTTTTAAGATAGCAGTAGTTTTAACTCAAATCCGATCAATTCGACACAACTTAACGATGCCACTAGGGCTATCTTCGGTTCACGTATAACCTGAGCCAGTTTCTCATGAAACTGACTCAAGTTGCAGCTTTTGCTCTTGACAGCCCTAGTGGTTCGATTAATGCGACTGCCATCTGGTTGTGCCGAATTGAAGATCGCCTCGTGGTACGCGGAAGTGGGCGCATTGACAACTTTAGCAATAAGCTATTGATGCTCTGGCGAATGCGTCCCACTTCCTGCGTACCGGGCATTCACTGCTAAACGCATTGTGCCGGCGTTCCCCCATCTCGGCTCTGGTGCAGTTCACGCACGCCGCTGCCTCGCCACTGAGTTTGACTGGGCAGTCCACCCTTAAGTGTGGACCGCCGCAGTGGCTGCACAGGTCAACAGGCTCCGTGCAGAGACGCTTGCCGTGACCATATGCTAGGCAGCGGGTACACTGCACCAGAGGCGACTGGTCCTCAACGCGCACTCTCTGGAGGTCAATGCGGAGCTTGCCTCCAGAGAGTGCCCGGTTCCAGACCGTGGGTGACACGCTCAGCACAATGCTGTTTACGTGCGGGTTCCTGGACTTCCTCCTAAACCTCACGGACACTCTTTGTTCCTTGTCGTCGAGGCCGTGAAAAATCTCCCGGTTCTGGTTCCTAAGGGCCTTCAGTACTTCTTCATCGGTGTGCACTGACAGCACGTCCCTAAGAACCAGAAGCGGGTCGCGGTTCGTCACCTCCTCGACGACGAGGTTCTCTCCGGCCGCCTCCAATCGCGCCTTAAGCTTGCGCCTCTCCTCCTTTGTTTCGCACCCCATAATAACCTTCTGGTCCTTGGCCTTCCTCACCCTTTCTACACGCACCCAGCCCTCCTTCGCGTCCACCGCTTTTCGCACCCTTTCGAGGATTTCGGCCCCCGTATCCATTTCCTGTGTTGAGGAAACAACCACTGAGTGCAACGTCTTTCGCTCCAGGGCTGACGCCCCGGTGTGGCACTTTCCGACGGCCGCTACACTCGCGTAGGTTGTCTCCCCCACACTTTCTCTGCTGGCCAGACTGTCTCGGAGTCTGTCGAGTTTCTCGGAGTTGTCTTTTAACTCCGAGATGTGCTCCTTCATGGTTCTCAGGAGCTCAGTCTGGCCAGCAAGAACCTCAATGGAAGTGGGATGGGGGCCGAAGTCAGCAGTGGGCGCGGGTTCCGGTACGGCAATAGGTGCGGCAGGGGCCTTGTCGTGTTCGGACTCCTTGACTAGCTCAAAAAGCCTGTTTATGGCCTCGAGCACCGCAGTCTTGATGTCGGTCCTGAGGTTGCGAGAGTTGCCTAAGTTTAGCTTAGCCTTGTTCAGGCAAGCTCTCGCCTCCTCAGTGCGACTGCGGTTCCTCGCCTCAGGCTTCCTGAGCAGTGCCAAGAAGTCCGCAGGAGCTCGGCGCGTCCCCGGAGTGGCAGGGCCTCCTCGTGACGCCGAAGGAGTCTCATCTCCGAAGGAGATTCTCCTCCTCGCGTCAGGCGAATGCCCCGCCTTCTCCGCCGATCGCGGCGAGCCACTGGAGCCTTGGGCCCTCACGGTGCTGGATGGGGTGCGAAACATATTCAAAATTTTGGGAGCAGGTACTGTCAGAACTGACCCCTGTAAAGAGGGGGACGGAACCGCAATATCTGCCCGAGAGGAGATTTTCAAAGGGACACTGGTACTTATGTGACCCTGTAAAGGGGGGAACACAATAAGTAATATAAATAATCAAATAAAATATACAACAATAAAATACAATAAAATTACTAAATTACTATAATATCTAAAATAATAATATTAAAATTCAATAAAATTCAGGTCAAAATTGTTTAAAATCGAGTTTTCCCTACCAATCACCTAGTTATGGGCCTAAAATATCCAAGAGAAACTATATATGAAAAATAAATTTTGCCGAAAACTCCCACGTCTACCTTCCTATAGACCAGAGGGCGGGTGGGTGGGCAAAATTTTTTCGAGCTAGGGGCGCGGTTGAGGTGTCCAGAGACGCGTCTCCGCGCGGGCTAGCTAAATATGGGATAAAACGGGGTAGGTGCCGAACAAAAAATTTGGGTTTTGGTCAAAAAACCAGTTTTTGAACCAAAAAATTTTGATTTTCACCCCACAACCTGGAGACCGGGACACGGATCGCGAACCAGAATTCAGGGATGAAGGGTGAGTACTATTTATACAATAAACTGAAACTATTTTTGCAAAAAATTTGGAAAAAACACTAAATTTTGAGAATTTACTTTGAAAAAATCGAAAAATTCCTAAGTGTGGTAAGGGATGAAGTCCTGACGCGCGTGTGTGCGTGCGATATGGTCAGTACGTAGGCGGAGGCCTAGTTTAGTCTAAATCCGCTGAAAACAGCTTCAAAATCGCACGTCTAGAAGTGAAGATATCGTCAATTGTGTTTTTGACTCGATCCCTAAGGTGGTTTTTGGGTACTAGCAGCAATGTATGAAAAAACTATTTTTTAAAAATGTGTATGTTCTATTCGGGCTAGGGGCGCGGTCGAGGGGTCCAGAGACGCGTCTCCGCGCGGGCTAGCTAAATATGGGATAAAACGGGGTAGGTGCCGAACAAAAAATTTGGGTTTTGGTCAAAAAACCAGTTTTTGAACCAAAAAATTTTGATTTTCACCCCACAACCTGGAGACCGGGACACGGATCGCGAACCAGAATTCAGGGATGAAGGGTGAGTACTATTTATACAATAAACTGAAACTATTTTTGCAAAAAATTTGGAAAAAACACTAAATTTTGAGAATTTACTTTGAAAAAATCGAAAAATTCCTAAGTGTGGTAAGGGATGAAGTCCTGACGCGCGTGTGTGCGTGCGATATGGTCAGTACGTAGGCGGAGGCCTAGTTTAGTCTAAATCCGCTGAAAACAGCTTCAAAATCGCACGTCTAGAAGTGAAGATATCGTCAATTGTGTTTTTGACTCGATCCCTAAGGTGGTTTTTGGGTACTAGCAGCAATGTATGAAAAAACTATTTTTTAAAAATGTGTATGTTCTATTCGGGCTAGGGGCGCGGTCGAGGGGTCCAGAGACGCGTCTCCGCGCGGGCTAGCTAAATATGGGATAAAACGGGGTAGGTGCCGAACAAAAAATTTGGGTTTTGGTCAAAAAAACCAGTTTTTGAACCAAAAAATTTTGATTTTCACCCCACAACCTGGAGACCGGGACACGGATCGCGAACCAGAATTCAGGGATGAAGGGTGAGTACTATTTATACAATAAACTGAAACTATTTTTGCAAAAAATTTGGAAAAAACACTAAATTTTGAGAATTTACTTTGAAAAAATCGAAAAATTCCTAAGTGTGGTAAGGGATGAAGTCCTGACGCGCGTGTGTGCGTGCGATATGGTCAGTACGTAGGCGGAGGCCTAGTTTAGTCTAAATCCGCTGAAAACAGCTTCAAAATCGCACGTCTAGAAGTGAAGATATCGTCAATTGTGTTTTTGACTCGATCCCTAAGGTGGTTTTTGGGTACTAGCAGCAATGTATGAAAAAACTATTTTTTAAAAATGTGTATGTTCTATTCGGGCTAGGGGCGCGGTCGAGGGGTCCAGAGACGCGTCTCCGCGCGGGCTAGCTAAATATGGGATAAAACGGGGTAGGTGCCGAACAAAAAATTTGGGTTTTGGTCAAAAAACCAGTTTTTGAACCAAAAAATTTTGATTTTCACCCCACAACCTGGAGACCGGGACACGGATCGCGAACCAGAATTCAGGGATGAAGGGTGAGTACTATTTATACAATAAACTGAAACTATTTTTGCAAAAAATTTGGAAAAAACACTAAATTTTGAGAATTTACTTTGAAAAAATCGAAAAATTCCTAAGTGTGGTAAGGGATGAAGTCCTGACGCGCGTGTGTGCGTGCGATATGGTCAGTACGTAGGCGGAGGCCTAGTTTAGTCTAAATCCGCTGAAAACAGCTTCAAAATCGCACGTCTAGAAGTGAAGATATCGTCAATTGTGTTTTTGACTCGATCCCTAAGGTGGTTTTTGGGTACTAGCAGCAATGTATGAAAAAACTATTTTTTAAAAATGTGTATGTTCTATTCGGGCTAGGGGCGCGGTCGAGGGGTCCAGAGACGCGTCTCCGCGCGGGCTAGCTAAATATGGGATAAAACGGGGTAGGTGCCGAACAAAAAATTTGGGTTTTGGTCAAAAAACCAGTTTTTGAACCAAAAAATTTTGATTTTCACCCCACAACCTGGAGACCGGGACACGGATCGCGAACCAGAATTCAGGGATGAAGGGTGAGTACTATTTATACAATAAACTGAAACTATTTTTGCAAAAAATTTGGAAAAAACACTAAATTTTGAGAATTTACTTTGAAAAAATCGAAAAATTCCTAAGTGTGGTAAGGGATGAAGTCCTGACGCGCGTGTGTGCGTGCGATATGGTCAGTACGTAGGCGGAGGCCTAGTTTAGTCTAAATCCGCTGAAAACAGCTTCAAAATCGCACGTCTAGAAGTGAAGATATCGTCAATTGTGTTTTTGACTCGATCCCTAAGGTGGTTTTTGGGTACTAGCAGCAATGTATGAAAAAACTATTTTTTAAAAATGTGTATGTTCTATTCGGGCTAGGGGCGCGGTCGAGGGGTCCAGAGACGCGTCTCCGCGCGGGCTAGCTAAATATGGGATAAAACGGGGTAGGTGCCGAACAAAAAATTTGGGTTTTGGTCAAAAAAACCAGTTTTTGAACCAAAAAATTTTGATTTTCACCCCACAACCTGGAGACCGGGACACGGATCGCGAACCAGAATTCAGGGATGAAGGGTGAGTACTATTTATACAATAAACTGAAACTATTTTTGCAAAAAATTTGGAAAAAACACTAAATTTTGAGAATTTACTTTGAAAAAATCGAAAAATTCCTAAGTGTGGTAAGGGATGAAGTCCTGACGCGCGTGTGTGCGTGCGATATGGTCAGTACGTAGGCGGAGGCCTAGTTTAGTCTAAATCCGCTGAAAACAGCTTCAAAATCGCACGTCTAGAAGTGAAGATATCGTCAATTGTGTTTTTGACTCGATCCCTAAGGTGGTTTTTGGGTACTAGCAGCAATGTATGAAAAAACTATTTTTTAAAAATGTGTATGTTCTATTCGGGCTAGGGGCGCGGTCGAGGGGTCCAGAGACGCGTCTCCGCGCGGGCTAGCTAAATATGGGATAAAACGGGGTAGGTGCCGAACAAAAAATTTGGGTTTTGGTCAAAAAACCAGTTTTTGAACCAAAAAATTTTGATTTTCACCCCACAACCTGGAGACCGGGACACGGATCGCGAACCAGAATTCAGGGATGAAGGGTGAGTACTATTTATACAATAAACTGAAACTATTTTTGCAAAAAATTTGGAAAAAACACTAAATTTTGAGAATTTACTTTGAAAAAATCGAAAAATTCCTAAGTGTGGTAAGGGATGAAGTCCTGACGCGCGTGTGTGCGTGCGATATGGTCAGTACGTAGGCGGAGGCCTAGTTTAGTCTAAATCCGCTGAAAACAGCTTCAAAATCGCACGTCTAGAAGTGAAGATATCGTCAATTGTGTTTTTGACTCGATCCCTAAGGTGGTTTTTGGGTACTAGCAGCAATGTATGAAAAAACTATTTTTTAAAAATGTGTATGTTCTATTCGGGCTAGGGGCGCGGTCGAGGGGTCCAGAGACGCGTCTCCGCGCGGGCTAGCTAAATATGGGATAAAACGGGGTAGGTGCCGAACAAAAAATTTGGGTTTTGGTCAAAAAACCAGTTTTTGAACCAAAAAATTTTGATTTTCACCCCACAACCTGGAGACCGGGACACGGATCGCGAACCAGAATTCAGGGATGAAGGGTGAGTACTATTTATACAATAAACTGAAACTATTTTTGCAAAAAATTTGGAAAAAACACTAAATTTTGAGAATTTACTTTGAAAAAATCGAAAAATTCCTAAGTGTGGTAAGGGATGAAGTCCTGACGCGCGTGTGTGCGTGCGATATGGTCAGTACGTAGGCGGAGGCCTAGTTTAGTCTAAATCCGCTGAAAACAGCTTCAAAATCGCACGTCTAGAAGTGAAGATATCGTCAATTGTGTTTTTGACTCGATCCCTAAGGTGGTTTTTGGGTACTAGCAGCAATGTATGAAAAAACTATTTTTTAAAAATGTGTATGTTCTATTCGGGCTAGGGGCGCGGTCGAGGGGTCCAGAGACGCGTCTCCGCGCGGGCTAGCTAAATATGGGATAAAACGGGGTAGGTGCCGAACAAAAAATTTGGGTTTTGGTCAAAAAAACCAGTTTTTGAACCAAAAAATTTTGATTTTCACCCCACAACCTGGAGACCGGGACACGGATCGCGAACCAGAATTCAGGGATGAAGGGTGAGTACTATTTATACAATAAACTGAAACTATTTTTGCAAAAAATTTGGAAAAAACACTAAATTTTGAGAATTTACTTTGAAAAAATCGAAAAATTCCTAAGTGTGGTAAGGGATGAAGTCCTGACGCGCGTGTGTGCGTGCGATATGGTCAGTACGTAGGCGGAGGCCTAGTTTAGTCTAAATCCGCTGAAAACAGCTTCAAAATCGCACGTCTAGAAGTGAAGATATCGTCAATTGTGTTTTTGACTCGATCCCTAAGGTGGTTTTTGGGTACTAGCAGCAATGTATGAAAAAACTATTTTTTAAAAATGTGTATGTTCTATTCGGGCTAGGGGCGCGGTCGAGGGGTCCAGAGACGCGTCTCCGCGCGGGCTAGCTAAATATGGGATAAAACGGGGTAGGTGCCGAACAAAAAATTTGGGTTTTGGTCAAAAAACCAGTTTTTGAACCAAAAAATTTTGATTTTCACCCCACAACCTGGAGACCGGGACACGGATCGCGAACCAGAATTCAGGGATGAAGGGTGAGTACTATTTATACAATAAACTGAAACTATTTTTGCAAAAAATTTGGAAAAAACACTAAATTTTGAGAATTTACTTTGAAAAAATCGAAAAATTCCTAAGTGTGGTAAGGGATGAAGTCCTGACGCGCGTGTGTGCGTGCGATATGGTCAGTACGTAGGCGGAGGCCTAGTTTAGTCTAAATCCGCTGAAAACAGCTTCAAAATCGCACGTCTAGAAGTGAAGATATCGTCAATTGTGTTTTTGACTCGATCCCTAAGGTGGTTTTTGGGTACTAGCAGCAATGTATGAAAAAACTATTTTTTAAAAATGTGTATGTTCTATTCGGGCTAGGGGCGCGGTCGAGGGGTCCAGAGACGCGTCTCCGCGCGGGCTAGCTAAATATGGGATAAAACGGGGTAGGTGCCGAACAAAAAATTTGGGTTTTGGTCAAAAAACCAGTTTTTGAACCAAAAAATTTTGATTTTCACCCCACAACCTGGAGACCGGGACACGGATCGCGAACCAGAATTCAGGGATGAAGGGTGAGTACTATTTATACAATAAACTGAAACTATTTTTGCAAAAAATTTGGAAAAAACACTAAATTTTGAGAATTTACTTTGAAAAAATCGAAAAATTCCTAAGTGTGGTAAGGGATGAAGTCCTGACGCGCGTGTGTGCGTGCGATATGGTCAGTACGTAGGCGGAGGCCTAGTTTAGTCTAAATCCGCTGAAAACAGCTTCAAAATCGCACGTCTAGAAGTGAAGATATCGTCAATTGTGTTTTTGACTCGATCCCTAAGGTGGTTTTTGGGTACTAGCAGCAATGTATGAAAAAACTATTTTTTAAAAATGTGTATGTTCTATTCGGGCTAGGGGCGCGGTCGAGGGGTCCAGAGACGCGTCTCCGCGCGGGCTAGCTAAATATGGGATAAAACGGGGTAGGTGCCGAACAAAAAATTTGGGTTTTGGTCAAAAAAACCAGTTTTTGAACCAAAAAATTTTGATTTTCACCCCACAACCTGGAGACCGGGACACGGATCGCGAACCAGAATTCAGGGATGAAGGGTGAGTACTATTTATACAATAAACTGAAACTATTTTTGCAAAAAATTTGGAAAAAACACTAAATTTTGAGAATTTACTTTGAAAAAATCGAAAAATTCCTAAGTGTGGTAAGGGATGAAGTCCTGACGCGCGTGTGTGCGTGCGATATGGTCAGTACGTAGGCGGAGGCCTAGTTTAGTCTAAATCCGCTGAAAACAGCTTCAAAATCGCACGTCTAGAAGTGAAGATATCGTCAATTGTGTTTTTGACTCGATCCCTAAGGTGGTTTTTGGGTACTAGCAGCAATGTATGAAAAAACTATTTTTTAAAAATGTGTATGTTCTATTCGGGCTAGGGGCGCGGTCGAGGGGTCCAGAGACGCGTCTCCGCGCGGGCTAGCTAAATATGGGATAAAACGGGGTAGGTGCCGAACAAAAAATTTGGGTTTTGGTCAAAAAACCAGTTTTTGAACCAAAAAATTTTGATTTTCACCCCACAACCTGGAGACCGGGACACGGATCGCGAACCAGAATTCAGGGATGAAGGGTGAGTACTATTTATACAATAAACTGAAACTATTTTTGCAAAAAATTTGGAAAAAACACTAAATTTTGAGAATTTACTTTGAAAAAATCGAAAAATTCCTAAGTGTGGTAAGGGATGAAGTCCTGACGCGCGTGTGTGCGTGCGATATGGTCAGTACGTAGGCGGAGGCCTAGTTTAGTCTAAATCCGCTGAAAACAGCTTCAAAATCGCACGTCTAGAAGTGAAGATATCGTCGGTTAGGTTAGGTTAGGTTAGGTTAGGTTAGGTTAGGTTAGGTTAGGTTAGGTTAGGTTAGGTTAGGTTAGGTTAGGTTAGGTTAGGTTAGGTTAGGTTAGGTTAGGTTAGGTTTAATTTTTTTTTTTTTTTTTTTGTTTGGGCAGGAGTGGGAAATCCCCGCGGACACCTCGACTATCCCACAGGAATATCTCCTGTGAGACAGTCGAGGTAGTGCCGGACTCGAACCGGCTAAAAACCACTCCTGCCTAGCCAGTGTTCCTCTAACATGATCAGAGACCTTTGTAGCGAGTTTTTTGGCTTATTTTGCGACTATTTAGTAAGAGGCCGAAGAGACCTTGCTCTATACTCTGGTTTTACTATTGTTTATAATTTCTATATTTAACTATTTTTATCATTTGTGCTGTTTTAATTCTATTACTAACTTATTTTATAATCTAATTGTGTGTTTTATTATTAATTTAGTGCTCTATTATTTTAATTTATATTTAAACTGAACTACTAATACAATGAATAACTGCCTTTATAACTTTATTAAATTTGCTATTTGACTCACATTTATCTCCACTCAACCCGTTAATTAATGCCCTTATACATAGTTGTTTTCTGCGTTATATCGATTGTCTTTACTAAAATTGTTTACAATTTGATTTTGCATATTTACTTATAATATCTATAATATATATTTATTATATAATTTAATATTATTTCTTTCCCACAAGACAGCTGCAGAATTTTTCACCCAGTCTGACACAACTTGACGATTCCACTAGAGTTGACTTACGGTCCTGCATAATTCCAGCCACTTTCTTATGAAAGTGACTCCAATTATTGTTCTTCATTAAGCCAACCCTAGTGGTTCGCTCAATGCGTCTGCGATCTGGTTGTGTCAAACCGGTCATCGCTGTGTACGCGGAAGTGGGCGCAGTGACAACTTTAGCAATATGCTATTGATGCCCTAGCAAATGCGTCCCACTTCCTACGTATCGGGCATAACTCACTGAACGCATTGTGCGAGTGTTCCCCCAGCTTGGCTCTGGTGCAGTTTACGCATACCACTGCTTCGCCCCTGTGCTTGTCTGGGCAGTCCACCCTAAGATGAGGACCGCCACAGTGGCTGCACAGGTCGGCCGGCTCCGTACATAGGCGCTTGCCGTGGCCGTACGATAAGCAGCGGGTGCACTGCACCAGAGGCGTCTGATCTTCGACGCGCACTCTCTGGAGGTCAATACGGAGCTTGCCTCCTTCGAGTGCCCTCCTCCAGATTACTGGGGTAACACTCAGCACAATGCTGCTCACGTGTGGGTTACGTGACTTTTTCCTAAATTTTATGGAGATTTTCTGTTCCTCGTCATCGAGGCCGTGAAAGATCTCCCGGTTCTGGTTCCTAAGGGCCCTGAGCACCTCTTCGTCGCTGTGTACTATCAGCACGTCCCTAAGAACCAGAAGCGGGTTTCGATTTTTCACTTCCTCGACGACGAGGTTCTCCCCGGCCTTCTCCAATCGCGCTTTTAATTTTCGCCTCTCCTCCGTTGTTGCGCACCCCATTACTACCTTTTGGTCCTTGGCTTTTCGGACCCTCTCTACGCGCACCCAGCCCTCCTTCGCATCTACTGCCTTCCTCACTCTTTCGAGGATTTCGTCCCCCGTATCCATCTCCTGAGTTGAGGAGACAACCACAGAGTGCAGCGTCGTTCGCTCCAGGGCCTGAGCCCCGGTGTGGCTCTTACAGACGGCCGCCACACTCGCGTAGGTTGTCTCCTCCACCCCTTCCCTGCTGGCCAGACTGTCTCGGAGTCTGTCAAGCTTTTCGGAGTTGTCTCGCAACTCCGAGATGTGCTCCTTTAGACTGTTAAGGAGCTCAGTCTGGCCAGCAAGAACGTCGACGGTGATAGGATGGGGACTTGGGTCAGCAGTAGGCGCGGGTTCCGGTACGGCGATGGGTGCGGTAGGCGCCTTGTCTCGTTCCGACTCCTTGACAAGCTCAAAAAGCCTGTTTATGGCCTCGAGCACCGCAGCTTTGATGTCGGTCCTGAGGTTAGGTTAGGTTAGGTTAGGTTAGGTTAGGTTGTCCGTATAGGGGTCCAGCCCCAGATGAAATATCTGGGGCTGGTGCTGGACGACAGGTGGCGTTTCGGCCCGCATTTTAGCGGGCTGTCGACGCGCCTGTTGAAGGCCGCGGACGCCCTCTCGTGGCTCCTCCCGAACCTGGGGGGTCCCAAGGCGAAATGCCGGCGCCTCTATGCCGGCATTCTGCGGAGCATGGCCCTTTACGGGGCTCCCATCTGGGCGGACTCCCTCCATAGGAGGGAGAATGCGACCGCCATCCGCAGGCCCCAGCGGGCTATTGCACAGCGGGTGGCGAGAGCGTACCGCTCAGTGGGCTTCTCGGCGGCGTGCGCTCTGGCCGGCACCCCACCGTGGGAGCTGGAGGCGTGGGTGCTCGCCAGAGTGTACGAGTGGGCGGCGCGCCGAAAGGCGCTTGGGGAGCGCCCCATGGGCGAAGAGCGGGAGGCGGTGCGGCGAGAGGCGAAGGAAGCCATCGTCCTCCACTGGACGGAGGACCTCGCCAGCGCCGCCTTTGGCCGCCGGACGTTGGACGCGCTCGGGCCGGTCCTGAAGGGCTGGCTCGAGCGGTCCCACGGTTTCCTCTCTTTCCGTCTGGTGCAGGTGTTGTCCGGGCACGGATGTTTCGGATCGCACCTTCACCGGATCGGGAGAGAGGAAACCCCGGCGTGCCACGACTGCGACGCGGCGGAGGACACGGCGCAGCACACCCTCGAGGTGTGCCCGGCGTGGTCCGAGCTGCGCCGTGGTCTGACCGCGGTGGTCGGACCGGACCTCTCGCTTCCCGGCGTGGTTGACTCCATGCTGGGGAGCGAGGAGGCCTGGTCAGCAGTAGCCTCCTTCTGCGAGGACGTACTCTCGCAGAAGGAGGAGGCGGAGCGGGCGCGGGAGGACGACCCTCTCGCTGCGCCGCTCCGCAGACGGAGAAGGGGGAGAAGGCATCGTGCCCTCCCCCCTCTAGGTGACGGGCGGGCGACAGGCACGGGGGTGCCTCCGCCCGCATTGCACCCGTCACCTCCGTTAGTCATTCCCGACCCCCCACACCCGTGAGGGTGTGAGGGGGTCCTGCCTGGCAATCGTCGGCGGGGGACTGGAAGTAAAGGCTGTGCCGGTTTCCCAGTCCCCTGCCACTCTGACGAAGCGGGAATGCGCTGGGTCGTTTTAGTGGGTATACCGGGTCCGCCCGGGGAGTCCCACATAACCCTCCCGTCCCCCGACGGGAGGGTATGCGTAATGCATTTTTTCCCAGCGTCAAAAAAAAAAAAAAAAAAAAAAAAAAAAAAAAAAAAAAAAAAAAAAAAAAAAAGGTTAGGTTAGGTTAGGTTAGGTTAGGTTAGGTTAGGTTAGGTTGGGGCGGATCTGTATTTATGCTTTCGCGGTTGCACAACGACATGCTTTGCTCATGCTTTGCATGGTAGCATAGATGCAGGTCTACCTTACTGCCTCCTTCAGAGGCGGTAGGGTGGCGGGGTCTTGAGGGAGAGCGCTACGGTCGTGTAGATCCTCAAGGCAAGTCTGGTGTGTTCACCTTCACGTGGTTGCCGCCCTGTTCTTGGTCTAATTCCATAAGAAATAGACGCAACAAAAACCACCAGGCGCTTTCTGGGGGGGGGGGCGCATCGCACTTCGTATGATCGACTCCCGTCATGCGAAGTGCGGTGTGCGTTTCCCCTGCGTGCCCCTCTGAGCAGCGGGCGTAGCAGAGGGCATGGCAGGGGAGTGGGGTCCTCCTTTTGCGAGGTTCTCGCAGAAGGAGGAGGCGGGGCGGCTCGGCGAGGGGATCATGAGCAACCACATGATCCTCTCGCCGCACCGCTCCGCGGGCGGAGAGGGGGGGAAGGGGCGTTTGCCCTCCCTCCTCACGGTGACGGGCGGGCGACAGGCGCGGAGGTGCCTCCGCCCGCATTGCACCCGTCACCCCGCGGGGGACTGGGCCTCCCGCTTCCCGGCGTGCGTGCGTGAACACCATGCTGGGGAGCGAGGAGAGGAGGCCTGGTCAGAGGTAGCCTCCTTTTGCGAGGTTCTCGCAAAGGGAGGAGGCGGAGCGGCGCGGCGAGAGGATCATGCGCGGAACATGATCCTCTCGCTGCGCCGCTCCGCGGGCGGTGAGGGGGGGAAGGGGCGTTTGCCCTCTCTCCTCACGGTGACGGGCGGGCGACAGGCACGGAGGTGCCTCCGCCCGCATTGCACCCGTCACCTCGCGGGCGACTGGGCCTCCCGCTTCCCGGCGTGGCGTTGGCGGACGCCATGCTAGGGAGCGCGGAGGCCTGGTCAGCGGTAGCCTCCTTTTGCGATTTCGCAAAAGGAGGAGGCGGAGCGCGCGCGGGAGGTCTCTCTCTCGCTGCGCTGCTCCGCGGGCGGAGAGGGGGGGAAGGGGCATTTGCCCTCCTTCCTCACGGTGACGGGCGGGCGACAGGCGCGGGGGTGCCTCCGCCCGCATTGCACCCGTCACCTCCGTCGGTCATTCCCGAACCCCCTCCTCCACGCCCGTGCCGTGAGGGCAAGAGGGGGGGTCCGCCTTGTGTTCGTCGGCGGGGGACTGGAAGTAAAGGCTGTGCCGGATTCCCAGTCCCCCTCCACTATGACGAAGCGGGAATGCGCTGGGTCGTTTTAGTGGGTATACCGGGTTCGACCGCCCGGGGAGTCCCACATACCCCTCCCGTCCCCCGACGGGAGGGCATGCGTAATGCATTTTTTCCCAGCGTCAAAAAAAAAAAAAAAAAAAAAAAAAAAAAAAAAAAAAAAAAAAAAAAAAAAAAAAGGTTAGGTTAGGTTAGGTTAGGTTAGGTTAGGTTTTTTTTTTTTTTTTTTTTTTTTTTTTTTTTTTTTTTATACTTCTACCTCCAACATAATCGGAGCCTATGCTAGGCTTAACATTCATACAAGTTCTCGCTATTATTCCTCTCGCACTTTCATTCTGCATACTTTGTCTTTCTTTCATTCCTTCTTCTTTCTGTCTCTAAGGGTAGGACGCCCTTCTACTTTCCCTATTCTGTACTCTACTCCATTTTCTTATTTTTATTTTGGGTGTAACGCATCAACACAACTGTTTTTATTATTCTTCTACAGTGGTTCTTACATTAATTTAATCTTACATTATATTTTGTTGTAGCTAGCGACAATCTTAATACTATTTTTATTTCTATTACATGTTTCTTAGGTCTACTTTTAGTTTCTATTCCTTATTACTATTACAAATAATGATTGTTTGCACCATTACAACTATACAATCAAATCAGTAACAATCTTACTACTACTTTTATTTCTATTACATGTTTCTTAGGTCTACTTTTATTTTCTATTCCTTATTACTATTACAAATAATGTTGTTTGCACCTTAACATCTATCTCACATTTCATTCTTACTTCTATTTACATAATCCTTATGACTACTTCTATTTCCTATTCCTTAAATACTAGTACATTATTTTGTGGGTCCAGATCATAAGCCTTCTCATTTCTATTACAGTTTGTGCGACTACTGTCACTAGTTTTTCAGTATGGCAACATATTAATAATTATACTATTTATCCATTTCTTGGCGTTTCTGAACAGATTTTGTTACGTCTGTTTTTCAATGCTTGACCCTAATATTCTATACAATATTATGTAAGCATTTTTTCTTATGCAGTTTTGTTCCTTTTTATCACTCTTTCACATATTTTAACGCAATATTCCAGAAACAACTCTCTCTTTTTACCCTTCATAATCAGCCACACATTTTCGGCATCGAGTTTGGTGTCGAGTACATGCTCAGCCACAAGTCTTTCTTGGTCAAAAACGGGACAACTGAACAATACATGTGGCACCGTCTCATCTATTTCAGGATCACAGATGCACGATGGGCTCTCCTTGCACTTGAAGCGATTCAAGTATTCCGAGAACCCACCGTGCCCAGTCATGATCTGGGTTGTTACGTTGTTAATTTTGCACTTCCTGATTATCCTGTAGGCCGCCACCGCATCCGGGAAAAACAATTTGGTCACAGAAGCAGTTTCTCCGGAGCTGTATCTTTGGTTCCATACGTCAAGAGTTGCCGTACGAATGCATCGCTTGACGTAAGAAACCGGACACAAATCGTAATCAGGCTTTCGTTTGGAACCCTCAGCGGCTCTTTTGGCAAGTTCATCGGCCCTCTCATTTCCTTCCAACCCCGCATGGGCTTTGATCCAAAACAATGTAACAGCCTTGTTTTGGATCGACAGGGACCTGAGGTTGGCCCTTGCCTCTACTGCCAGGGGGTGGTGTCGATTATAATTCTGTATGGTTTGGAGGGCCGCCATAGAGTCACTGAAGATTCCGAACGATTGCGCACTGTGCTTTGTGATCTCCCTGGTTGCGACGCATATCGCCAGAAGCTCAGCCTGGTAAACGGTGGAGTAGTGTGGGAGAGCAAGCTTGAGAGCTTTGGTTTCGGTGTCACCAGTCCATACGGATAGTGCCGCTCCAACCTTGCCCCCAATCTTGCTCCCGTCCGTGAAGATACGAACTTCAAGTTCGTTCTGGGCATCTAGTTGCTCTTGGTTTACCAGGCTTACGAGCTCTAGCTCAGCGCGCTCTGCAGGGTGTGGAGCTTCCATTGCCGAGGCGGTCTGCTCGACGCTCCTGTCACCAAGTGCTGGCTGAGGCACCCCTCTCCTGGCCTCGTAAAGCGATGCCGCTTCGCGGACTCGCAGGTCGAGAGGTAGTATCCCAGCCAACACCAGCGCGGAGTTTAAGGAGACCGTCCGGTATCCTTTGCACAGCTTTTGCGCGATGCCCCGCTGGACTGCTCCCAACTGCTTTTTAATGCCTAGCTTCTCGACGGCCGGAGCCCATACGCTGGCGGCGTACAGGATGATTGGTTCGACGGTGGCCACATATATTACTCTGATGACCTCAGGGTGAAGCCCCCAGCTGGTCTTTGCTGCCCTGGTTAACTGCTTGTGGATGCCTATTGCCTTTCTGCATACATTTGCGACGTGTGCGTTGAAAGTCAGCTGTTTGTCGATGGTGACACCCAGGATTTTGATCTCGTTGGACATGGCAATGTCGATCCCGCCCATGCTCAGGCGTGGGGTGTCGTATTTCAGTTTACGCGTTATGACCATTGCGTTGGTCTTCTGTGGGGCAAATTTTAGTTTGTTTTGTTCGCCCCACGCCTGAACATGTTCGAGAGCGGCATTGGCACGTCCCTCGATCTCCAACGCTGTGTCACCATCGAAAATCAGCACGACGTCGTCTGCAAAAGCCTGGCAATAGTCATCCCTATTTTCCAAGCTCTTCAACAGCGGGTCCAGCAACAGGTTCCAGAGTAATGGTCCCCCAATGGACCCCTGGACACAGCCCTTGCTTGTGGCCTTGCAGCACTCTTCACCTGCGTACCTGACCCTGACCCTTCGGTTTTTGAGATAGCTGTCGATGACCCTCCTCAAGCCGACTGGACACTGTTCCTCAGCCAGACGGACCCTTATGGCTGGCCACCATGCGCTGTCGAAGGCTCCCTCTATGTCTAATGATACTAGTACTATTATTTTCTTCTGTTGCAACTTGCCGCGTATATGTTGCATCAGTGCATAGAGGGAGTCTTCGGTGCTCTTCTGGGGCATGAATCCATACTGGCGAGTACTCATCCTGGGAATCAGATGAAACTTGAGGCGGGCCACCAACATCTTCTCGTATATTTTTCCAAGAATTGGTAATAGGCCGATGGGTCTGTACGCCTTTGGGGTGCTGTAGTCTGTTTTACCAGGCTTCCTCAAAATGATCACAGTAGCTTCTTTCCAAATTTCGGGGAAGAGGTGGATTCTCAAGCAGCCATTCAGGAGAGCTAAAGCTACCTCTGGGGCACCTCTAATGGCCTGGCAACAGATGTCGGCGGTAAAACCGTCTGCTCCTGGCGCTTTTTTAGGGTTAAATGACTCGCACGCGGCCATTAGTTCAGCCATCGTGAATGGTGGCTCGCATGGTTCACCTTGCCCTCCAACATTCACGATCTCGGCCTTTTTTCTTGTAAGACTGTGGCAGGTGCTGTCGTTACTTGAGTGATCCTCTGGGTAAAAAGTTTTCGCCAGCAGTTTTACAGAGCTTTTTGCATCCAAGACCTCCCCATCCTTCACTAGTGGCTGATCCTCTCCTCTTCCCTTTGTCCTACCTATCACCCGATAGATGCCTTCCCAAACCCCTTCTCTATCCTGCCTCGAGCAGAAGTTTTTCCAGCTCTCGATTTCGTCTTTGGCTGCTTCCGTCTCATACTCAACTTTCTTTTTCAGGTATTCTTCGACGACCTTCGCTCTTCGGACTGGCGCAGCACACCTGACTCTGCGCTTGCTGGTAGTGACCTCTTTTTTCATCCTCTCGAGTTTGTCGGACCACCACGGCAAAGTAAGCACTTCGTTTGTTTTCTTAATAGGCATTGTTAAAGTGCATGCGTCTTTTATTAATTTAGTATAAAGATTTGTGATTGAATTTAATTGCTCGGCCGTATTTAATTTATTAGTTTCAAGTTTGTTAATTTTGTTTGCTTGCAGTAATTGGCCGAGTTTCTCACGAAACTCAGGCCAATTCGCTTTTTTTGTATTGAATATCCTAGTTGTTCGGTTGACTTGAATGCCTTTTGACCTTTTTAGTTTAATGTTAAAAACAATGCCGTTGTGGTCCGAGCTCGTGAGGCCCTCGTCTACCCTCCAGTCGTCCACTAGGTCCAGGATGTCGGTTGAGCATACTGTGATGTCAACGTGACTGCAGTATCGTATCCCCCCTCTGGTCGTGTCGAAGGTCGGAATTTCCCCTCTGTTGAGTATGTTCAGGTCCAGCTCATCGAGGACTCCAGAAACTTCTTCGCCTCTGCGATCAATGGACAGGCTTCCCCACCAGGTACTTTTGGCGTTTGCATCTCCTCCAAGAATCAACCTCCCGGGACCCACCTCTTTCTCAATGCGTTTGAGGTGCTCGAGGTATGGTCCAATTGGCTGGTCCGGCTCAAAGTAAAAGGAGACTAGTGTGATCCTCCAGGCACTGGTTCGGATTCCCACCACGGTGATGTTGTTCGTGGTGAGTTTCGGGTACTGTTCGACGATGAGATCTCGATCAAAGACCGCTATTGCGGCCTTGACAGTCCCTTCTCCGGTGTCAGTGCTCTGAAAGATCCGAACGCCTCTATGACTCCTCATTACTTTAGCCCCGCCCACGTATGGTTCCTGGAGGAGAGCAATGGCGATCCGGCGATTGTTCGCTTCAATCAGAAGCTCGTTGGTCGCCAGCCTTTTCCGCTGGAGGTTGGCCTGTACCAGCCTGTAGGGGTTTGGGTTGGCGTGGGTGCCCTTAGCAATACGCTACTGTGGACCTGGCTATCTCATCCCACTTACCGCGTGTTGGACAATCTGAGCTAAAGGCGTTGTGGCCAACGTCCCCGAGCTTGGCCCCTGTGCAGTTCCGGCATTTGGGTGAGACACCCGTTAAGAAGTCGGCACACTCTGCTTTCATGTGTGGGCCGCCGCAGTGACTGCATAGGTCAGCCGGCTCTTTGCAGTATCTTTTGCCGTGCCCGTAGCCCAGACAGCGCGTGCACTGCACTAGTGGGGTCTGGTCTTCGACCCTTACGCGCTGGAGGTCCACGTGCAGGCATCCGAGCTCCGTAGCCCGTCTCCAGATGGTTGGTGAGACGCTGACCACAACGTGGCACGTGTGTGGGTTCCTGGTCCTCCTCCGGAACTTTACCACCACCCTGTCCTCCTCCTTGTCGAGGTTGTGAAAAACGTCTCGATTTTGATTCCTCAGAGCCTTGAGAACGTCCTCGTCTGAATTGACAGTTAGGACGCTCCTGAGGATCAACATGGGGTCTTTGTTTTTCACCTCCTCGACATGGAGATCCTGCCTATCTCTTGCTAATCTTTCCCTAAGTTTGTCCCTTTCTGCAGTTGTCTGAAAGCCCATAATAATTTTCCTATCTTTCGCTTTCCTCACCTTTTCGACCTTTATCCAGCCTTCCTTTGCGTCTGTTGCCTTGCGCACCTTCTCCATGACTTCGTCCCCAGACTCCGTCTCGTCTGTGGAGGTAACCACTATAGAGTGGAGCGTACTTCGCATCGGGTTCGCTTTTCCGCTGTGGGTTACACTCGCATAGGTGTTGATGGCGGTGCAACTTTGCAAAGTCTCTTTGTGCTGCTCGATTGCTGCCTTCAGCTCCTCCATCCCCTTGGAGTGGCTTTCCAGCAGCAATGAGTGGCTCCTTATTTGAGCCTCGATTTGGTGGTTTTTCGGGCTTGAGTCGACTAGGCTAGTGAAGGTGAGGTTGGTGGCAACGCCTTCGGACTGTGTATTGTCGCCCACTCTTTTTATCTTTGCCAATTTTTCGGCCTCCTTTACCAGCTGGAACATCCGGTCCAGCACCTCGGTAATGCCGGTTTTAATTTCTGTTTTAGTGTTCCTCGAGGTGCCGAGCAGGACTTTTGCTCTGGACAAGCAGGCCCTCGCCTCTGCCGACCGGTCCGCGTATTGTGGTTTCGGCGGCGAGTGCACCTGTACAAGCCTCGGTTGGGGAGGCTTCTGTGGAAGTTTCGCAGGGCCAGCCTGCACCGTCTTAGTGGCTAACGGGGGGGTTGCGTTCGCGCTGGAGGGCCCCGCGGCCTCCCATTCTCCGACGCTGCGTCTCACGTTTGGAGGCGATACCGACGGTTTCGGCGATTTTTCGCCCTCGGCTGGCTTCGCCTTGAGTGGGGTCCTAATTCCTATCATATCGTTGGAGGTTTGCGTCAGAGTGTAAAAAGGTAGAAAACGAAAATAATAAAAAGGTAAAGGTGTATAATAAAATAAAATAAAATATAAAAAGTTCAGATTGCAAAATCTTATCAAGTCTGAGCTCTACGTAGTGCAATTTTACGGTCAGTCTTTAGTTCTATGAACGGGTCAAGCACCGAAAGCAAGCGAGAAAACTCTCAAAAGTCAAAAAACTACAAAAAATATCACGACTCTTAAGGGACTCTATGTAGAGTCGTTTTGTCACGTTCAGTGGATAGCTCTCACTGAGCCCTCCCAGATGAACCCAAACTCGGTATGGTTACACCAAGGGGTTTCGGAGATATCCCAACTTAAAAAGTTTGGTTTTTTGCCAAAAATAAAACCAAAAGTGGTTACAGGAGGATATCTTCGGAACTACAGGTCCAAAAACCCCGGTGTTTGGGCTTTCCGAAATTGGCTCTGCGAGACCAATCCACCGGAACGGTTTTCAGGCTGAAAAATCTTAATGTCCTGAAAACGCCTGAAAAATGTCTAATGTTATACCCTAAGCCCTACTGATATGTCTAGCGAAGACCCCAGCCCTCTACGACTCTCCGTTGGGAAGCTATGGCCGTCTAAAGTTTTTACAAAATGGCCGCGGAGCTGTCAATGTCGTTCTTTGACCCCGGATAACTTCCCTCTGGAAAGCCGCAGACCCCTCGAGTTTGGGCTCTCCTAACTTGGCCTGAGCTCCGCTGTCCGCTGAAACCACTTTCAGGGTCCTGAAAATTTTCAGCCCCAAACCGCCTGAAAACGTGGGGTGAAAGGGACGGAAGGTCCCTGAGTGTAAAACCAAAAACCGCAATCACCCACGACCTCTGGTTCAAGAGTTATGGCGGTTTGAAACTAAACAAAATGGCCGCCGAGCTGTCAAATGTCTTATTAAAACGTCCGTAACTTCTAAACCCTACGTCGCAGAAGGACGGGGTTTTGGACCTACAGCTCGGCGTCACTTCAGGTATGTCCCGAAAGCAGTTTCAGCGACAAAATTCTTTGAGGCCTGAAATGGCCTGAAAATTATCGACACGGAAAGTTGGCGGCGCGCCACTAGTTCGAGTGGAAATCCGGTGTCAATCGGACCAACAGTTCCCGAGCTATCACAATCTAAAGATTAAAACCCAAAAACCAATATGGCGCGTTTTTGTCAAAAAAGCCAAACGCAGTGTTATATGGCCCGTGTTTGGGCTTATGTGAGTCCAAACAAGGTATCTTAACACAATTAAAATATAAAAAAGTGGATTTTTCCAATTAATACAGAATTATTAGCAAAAAACATATAAAATTCGATAGCTTTTAAACCATTTGACAGAAAATTTTGGAAAAATATGTTAAAAATACCTTAATTAAAGAGCTATCAGGTACAGAAAATAAAAGTTTAAAAAACTGAAAACAAGCGTGAAAATTTTTGAAAATATTATTTTCCTGAAAAATTTCTAAAATCTTAAAAACTACTCGATCTAAAAATCTAAAACTTAAAGTCTCTATTGGTCTCGTAAGCGCGCAGCAGGCTGCAGTTAAAAATCTTGAATATGATGATGTAAGCCGGAGATACAAGGGTCTAAAGTTTACAACTTTAAACTGTCATATAAAATCTCCCAGCAGTCTTAAAATTCTAAAAATAGTTGCACTCGCCTTGTGTTGTAACAGTCCAGGTTGTGTTCAAATTTCGTGCCGCTGACTCAACTCCTTCAGCGTTTTCAGGACACGTGGTTTTTTGAATTTCCTGAATAACTCGCCAGGGCGCGATGTCAGGAAGGTTTTGAAGGGTCCAGATGATCCGGAACCACGATGTCCACCAATTTCCAATAAAAAAGGAGGGGGTCGTCGATCTCGTTCTGGCAGCGTTTGCGTTTTTGTAAAATGCAATTTTCACTTAACCTCTAAAAAGAGGTTTTTTCGCGAATAACTTTTCAGGCACTGCAGACCGGCACAATTTGGGAGCGGCACTTTATGCGGCACAGATTTCCGCATCCAAAGACACTTCACTCTTTTTAATCCGATCAGAAAAACCAATTAAAACGAATTTTTTCGTGCGGAGCGCATGGGGTTTTGCTGCTTCCAGCTCGACAGACCGAGTGCAACTCGTTAGGTTAGGTTAGGTTAGGTTAGGTTAGGTTAGGTTAGGTTAGGTTAGGTTAGGTTAGGTTAGGTTAGGTTAGGTTAGGTTAGGTTTTTTTTTTTTTTTTTTTTTTTTTTTTTTTTTTTTTTTTTTTTTTTTTTTTTTTTTTTTTTTTTGCTTTTCCCCGTTCATGGGTACAACGGGACCTTATTATTCTAATTTACTCATTCATTCCAGTTCTCGCATTTATTCCTCTCGCACTTTCAAGCTTCATACTTTGTCTTTCTTTTATACTTCCTTTACATTCTTAGCCGGGTGGGACTCCCGCTATTCTATCTATCTACATTATTTTTTTTTTTATTTTTCTTTATTTTGGGGTATTTAAAAGTTCACAACATTGTTTTATTTACATAATTTGCTTTTTGCATAGGTGTTTACATACTTGTTTCCTTAGGTCTATTTCTTTACTCACTACTTTTCTATATGCTAGGTTTTTATTTTATTATACTCTAAAGTTCTAATACAATGATTATGAACATCTCGTTTGTGGACATTTTCTCTTATATATATAGACATGTGCTTTCTAATTTAATACAGTTTTTATTTTCTAGTTTAGGTATCTATCATATTCTCTTACATGGTTAGTTTTACATCTATTTCCTTATTCTATGTTTACATAATACAAAGATAGTCCTATTACTTCACTTAGCTTCTTATTTTCTAACACAATGTTTTTAACTTTTCTTTCCATTTTCTAACAAATGATTTTCTGTACTAATTTTCCGGTATTGTGACAATGTTTGGGCCTACTTAATTAGAACTGTTCTAAGGGCTTGCGTAGGTTTCTTTCGCATTGGTGCATTTATTTATCTTATTTAAGGTTGCGGCAATAATATATATATACTTATGTTATACATATTTATTGTCAATTCTTGTTCTGAGGTTTTTAATATTTTCAACGTTTTCAGGGGTTTGTTTGGGGTGTGTGTTTGGTGTTTTGGGTGTGTGTTTGGTGTTTTACATGTATTTTGATATATTCGTATATATTTACTATATATTTTATATATCTGTGTTTTTTGTTGTTCTCTGGTTTCCATGTTTCTGTTCATTTCGTAGTTATAATCCACTTTTGTTCTGTACTCCCAGTTTGTGTTGCTGTATTGGTGTGTTCCTATGTGTGTTCCTGTGTGTGTTTCTGTGTGTGTTCCTGTGTGTGTTCCTGTGTGTGTTCCTGTGTGTGTTACTGTGTGTGTTCCTGTGTGTGTTCCTGTGTGTGTTGCTTGTGTTCCTGTGTGTGTCGCGTGTGTTTCGTGTACCCTAGGTAGCAGTTTAGGCGTATGCCGTTGTCGTCCGAGCCAGGTAGTCCCATTTCTTGCGGACCGGGCACTCCACGCTGAAAGCGTTATGATCGGTCCTCTGAAACTTCGAGTGCGAGCAGTTGCAGCACTGCGGTTCATTACCCGTGACGAATTCCACGCACTTCTCACGTAGATGCGGTCCTCCGCAGTGACTGCACCTGTCCACACTCTCAGCACAAAATTTCCGGCCATGTCCAAATGCTAGGCACTTCGTGCATTGGATGAGCGGCGACTGATCCTCCACCCTGACCCTTTGCAGGTCAAGGTAAAGAGCCCCGGCCTCCGTCATCCTCTGCCATACCTTTGGTCTGACCTGGACAACAACGTGCGCTGTTTTAGGGTTTCTAGTCCTCTTCTTATATTTTATTGCCAATTCTATCTCTTCTTGGTCTAAGTCCCTAAAGATGTATTCGTTCTGGGAGTAGAGCGCCTTGACCATCTCGTCATCGTCACTGTCCAAAAAGACGTCTTTTAGGACGACGAGCGGGTTTTTATTTTTCATAGGCGCTACTGTTAGTCCTCCGCCTTGGCTCTCTATCCTATCTTTCACTCTTTTTAGCTCCGCTTCTGAGTCGCATCCCAGTATGACTGTCTGATTTTTCGCTTTTCGGACTTTATTTATTTTTAGGCCAGTTCCCCTGGCATCGACCGCCTTCCTCACCCTGGCGAGCACCTCGTCAGCAGTCTCCTGGCTGCCTTCTAGGGTGACCGCCATCGAGTGAAGTGCCGGTCGATGCCCGGGTTTGGCTGCCGTGACTTTGGCGTATGATTGCGAGTCAGTTTTTGGTTCAAGTGCCACTTCCCTTATGACCTCCTTTATTCTATCGGTTCTGGCGGCGACCTCACCGGCAACGTCACCAATTCTATCCTCGAGATCAGCGGCGGCACGACCAACGATCTTCACCCCTTCTATCGTGTGGCCTATGCTCGCTTCCACTACGTCTATCTTGTCGCTGACCTCGACGATCCCATCGATGACCCTGTCGATGATGTCGGCACCGCTATCGGTGCAGTGCTCGGTCATATCTTGGAAGCCTTTTGAGACTTTTTCTTCGAGGTCGTTGAGCCGTGTGTTAATGTTGGTCTCCACCTTTTCTAGCCTTTCCAAGATATCCGGTGATTCGAGTGATGTAAGCGTGGTATAGGTCTTTTTGGGCGGAGCTGTTTTAGGCGCTGTCTCTAGGCTCTTCACTCGTCTACTCAGTTCGAATAGAATGCGTAGGTTTTTATCCGACTGAATCTCCAGGAAAGTCTTTATGTCTCTCCTCATCTGAGGGTAATCTTTGACTCTGGTTGGAATTTCTTCGAAAGTCTTCATAACCTCCTGGAGAAGTTTGTCGTTTGATAGAGCAGCGTAGGTGTCAGCCTGTTTTTTGTATGTCTCCATGTTGTCTATAGACCTTCTTTTCCGTTCTGGTCTCCGGATAAAAGTCCTGGCGGCGTCCAGCGCCTGTCCGGGTGGGCCTACGGGGCTGGGGGTGGTGGTGGGAGCGACAGCACCAGAGGTCCCCGCCGACGACGACAGAGGCGTTTCGGCTGTTTCCGCTAGGGTTCCTCGAGCAGCGTCTTTTCTGCCGAACGTCAGGGATATCCCCTTCGGCGCTTCGCGCGCTCCAGAAGGTCCCTCATTTCCCGGGTGGGCGGGTGACGTAGACTGCTGTGGTTCACTGGTGCTGGCTCCCGTGCCTTTCGCTTTTACCGGGGTGCGAATTCCGAGAACCATTTTCGCTATAAATATATTATGTAATGTGGTGTGTTGTGTGGCTTGTGTGTAAAGGGCACAGCAAGTGAACGGGGGAAGTTGTCTATGTGTATATAAATAAAGTAAAATGTAAATAAAAAAATTTAAATGTAAAAATAAAATGTAAAATGCTTAAGATTAATAAATCTTAGCATGTCTCAACTCTATGTGAAGCAATTTAGGTCAGTCTTTCGTTCAACGAACAGGTCAAGCACCGAAAGCAGATGAGAAAAGCTCCCAGAGGTCAAAAACTGACGATTCTTAAAAAGACTCTATGTAGAGTCGTTTTGTCCAGTCCGGCGGATAGCCCCCACCGAGCCCTTCCAGATGAACCCAAACTCGGTATGCCTACACCAAGGGGTTTCGGAGATATCCCAACTTGAAAATTTGGTTTTTTACCAAAATAAAGAACCAAAAGTGGTTACAAGAGGATATCTCCGGAACCACCCGACCAAAAACCCCGGTGTTTGGGCTTTCCGAATTTGGCTCGACGAGACCAATCCGCCGGAACGGTTTTCAGGCTGAAAAATCCTGACGTCCTGAAAACGCCTGAAAACCGGCTACTCTTATACTCTAAGACCTGCTAGTATGTACAGCGAAGACCCCAGCTCTCTACGACTCTCCGTTGGGAAGCTATGGCCGTCTAAAGTTTTTGCAAAATGGCCGCGGTGCTGTCAAAGTCGGACTTTGAACTTGGATAGCTTCCCTCTGGAAAGCCGCAGACCCCTCGAGTTTGGGCTCTCCCCACTCGGCCTGAGCTCCGCTGTCCGCTGAAACCACTTTCGGGATCCTGAAAAATTTCAGCCCCAAACCGCCTGGAATCGTGGGGTGAAAGGGACGGAAGGTCCCTGAAAGTAGAAACAAAAACCGCAATCTCCCACGACCTCTGGTTCAGGAGTTATGGCGGTTTGAAGTTAAACAAAATGGCCGCCGAGCTGTCAAATGTCTTATTAAAATGGACGTAGCTTCAAAACCCTTCGTCACAGAAGGACGGGGTTTTGGACCTACAGCTCGGCGTCACTTCAGGTATGTCCCGAGAGCTGTTTCAGCGACAAAATTCCTTGAGGCCTGAAATGGCCTGAAAATGGTTGACACGGAAAGTTGGCGGCGGGCCACCAGTTTGTGTGGAAATCCGGTGTCAATCGGACCAACGGTTCTCGAGTTATAAGAATCAGAAAATTAAAACCGAAAAACCAATATGGCGCGTTTTTGTTAAAATAGCCAAACGCAACACTATAGGGCCCGTGTTTGGGCTTATGTGAGTCCAAACAAGGTATTTAAACACAATACAGTCATAAAAAAGTGAATTTTTCCAATTAATACTGAGTTATTGACAAAAAACGTATAAAATTCGATATCTCCGGAACTATTGGGCCAAAAATTTTGAAAAAATATGCAAAAAATACGTAAATTAAAGGACTACAAGATGCAAAAACTAAAATATTTAAAAACCAAAAATAAGTGTGAAAAAAATTAAAAAATATGATTTTTCTGTAAAATTGCAAAAATCTTAAAAACTATTGAATCTAAAAATCTAAAACTTAAAATCTCTAATGGTCTGGTGAGCGCGCAGCAGGCTGCAGTTGAAAATCTTGACTAGGATGATGTAAACCGGAGATATTTGGGTCCAAAGTTTGTAATTTTAAACTGTCATATAAAATCTCTAGACAGTCTAAAAATTCTAAAATAAGTTGCACTCGCCTTGTGTTGTAACAGTCCAGGTTGTGTCCAAATTTCGTGCCGCTGACTAAACTCCTTCCGCCTTTTCAGGACACGTGGTTTTTTGAAATTCCTGAATAACTCGCCAAGGAGCGATGTCAGGAAGATTTTGAAGGGTCCAGATGGTCCGGAACCACGATGTCCACCAAATTCCAATAAAAAAGGAAGGGGTCGCCGATCTTGTTCTGGCAGCGTTTGCGTTTTTGTGAAATGCAATTTCCACTTAACCTCTAAAAAGAGGGTTTTTCACGAATAACTTTTCAGGCACTGCAGACCGGCACAATTTTGGAGCGGCACTTTATGCGGCACAGATTTCCGCATCCAAAGACACTTCACTCTTGGAAATCCGATGAGAAAAACCAATTAAAACGAATTTTTTCGTGCGGAGCGCATGGGGTTTTGCTGCTTCCAGCTCGACAGACCGAGTGCAACTGGGTTAGGTTAGGTTAGGTTAGGTTAGGTTAGGTTAGGTTAGGTTAGGTTAGGTTAGGTTGGGGCGGATCTGTATTTATGCTTTCGCGGTTGCACAACGACATGCTTTGCATGGTAGCATAGATGCAGGTCTACCTTACTGCCTCCCTCAGAGGCGGTAGGGTGGCGGGGTCTTGAGGGAGAGCGCTACGGTCGTGTAGATCCTCAAGGCAAGTCTAGTGGTTCACCTTCACGTGGTTGCCGCCCTGTTCTTGGTCTAATTCCATAAGAAATAGACGCAACAAAAACCACCAGGCGCTTTCTGGGGGGGGGGGGCGCATCGCACTTCGTATGATCGACTCCCGTCATGCGAAGTGCGGTGTGCGTTTCCCCTGCGTGCCCCTCTGAGCAGTGGGCGTAGCAGAGGGCATGGCAGGGGAGTGGGGTCCTCCTTTTGCGAGGTTCTCGCAGAAGGAGGAGGCGGGGCGGCTCGGCGAGGGGATCATGAGCAACCACATGATCCTCTCGCCGCACCGCTCCGCGGGCGGAGAGGGGGGGAAGGGGCGTTTGCCCTCCCTCCTCACGGTGACGGGCGGGCGACAGGCGCGGAGGTGCCTCCGCCCGCATTGCACCCGTCACCCCGCGGGGGACTGGGCCTCCCGCTTCCCGGCGTGCGTGCGTGAACACCATGCTGGGGAGCGAGGAGAGGAGGCCTGGTCAGAGGTAGCCTCCTTTTGCGAGGTTCTCGCAAAGGGAGGAGGCGGGGCGGCGCGGCGAGAGGATCATGAACACCCGCATGATCGTCTCGCTGCGCCGCTCCGCGGGCGGAGAGGGGGGGAAGGGGCGTTTGCCCTCCCTCCTCACGGTGACGGGCGGGCGACGGGCGCGGAGGTGCCTCCGCCCGCATTGCACCCGTCACCCCGCGGGGGGACTGGGCCTCCCGCTTCCCGGCGTGCGTGCGTGAACACCACGCTGGGGAGCGAGGAGAGGAGGCCTGGTCAGCGGTAGCCTCCCTTTGCGAGGTTCTCGCAGAGGGAGGAGGCGAGGCGGCGCGGTGGGAGGATCATGCTCAAGACATGATCCTCTCGCCGCACCGCTCCGCGGGTGGTGAGGGGGGGAAGGGGCGTTTGTCCTCCCTCCTCACGGTGACGGGCGGGCGACAGGCACGGAGGTGCCTCCGCCCGCATTGCACCCGTCACCTCGCGGGCGACTGGGCCTCCCGCTTCCCGGCGTGCGTTGGCGGACGCCATGCTGGGGAGCGCGGAGGCCTGGTCAGCGGTAGCCTCCTTTTGCGATTTCGCAAAAGGAGGAGGCGGAGCGCGCGCGGGAGGTCTCTCTCTCGCTGCGCTGCTCCGCGGGCGGAGAGGGGGGGAAGGGGCATTTGCCCTCCTTCCTCACGGTGACGGGCGGGCGACAGGCGCGGGGGTGCCTCCGCCCGCATAGCACCCGTCACCTCCGTCGGTCATTCCCAACCCCCTCCTCCACGCCCGTGCCGTGAGGGCAAGAGGGGGGGGTGTGCCTTGCGTTCGTCGGCGGGGGACTGGAAGTAAAGGCTGTGCCGGATTCCCAGTCCCCCTCCACTATGACGAAGCGGGAATGCGCTGGGTCGTTTTAGTGGGTATACCGGGTATTGCACGCCCGGGGAGTCCCACATACCCCTCCCGTCCCCCGACGGGAGGGCATGCGTAATGCATTTTTTCCCAGCGTCAAAAAAAAAAAAAAAAAAAAAAAAAAAAAGGTTAGGTTAGGTTAGGTTAGGTTAGGTTAGGTTAGGTTAGGTTAGGTTAGGTTAGGTTAGGTTAGGTTAGGTTAGGTTAGGTTAGGTTAGGTTAGGTTAGGTTTTTTTTTTTTTTTTTTTTTTTTTTTTTTTTTTTTTTGTTTTGGCAGGAGTGGGAAATCCCCGCGGACACCTCGACTATCCCACAGGAATTTCTCTTGTGAGACAGTCGAGGTAGTGCCGGACTCGAACCGGCTAAAACCACACTCCTGCCCCGCCAGTGTCCCTCTGACATGATCAGAGACCTTTGTATCGGAGGTTTTTCTTATTTGTCCCTGAGGTTTAGGAGGCCGAATAGACCACGCTCTATTTATTTATGTTTTGCTTTTTAGTTTATTATCTATTTATGTACCTATATTTGTTAATGTTTTACTTTTATGTTTTACTGTTTATTCTACTTTATTCTACTATTCATTTTATATTCTATTAATACATACTACAATCCAATCTACATCTACTATCTATCCTACATTACTTAAGTGTTTAACTATTAATTTCAATCTATAACCTATTCCTTGATATCAGTGCCATATACTCAAAATATAGTTAATATCAATATTTTTAATTTAACAAGTACTTTTATTTTGAATCCGATCAATTCGGCACAACTTAACGATGCCACTAGGGCTGTCTTCGGTTCTCGTATAACTTGAGCCAGTTTCTCATGAAACTGACTCAAGTTGCAGTTTCTACTCTTGACAACCCCAGTGGTTCGATTTATGCGACTGCCATCTGGTTGTGCCGAATTGGTGATCACCTCGTGGTACGCGGAAGTGGGCGCATTGACAACTTTAGCAATAAGCTATTGATGCTCTGGCGAATGCGTCCCACTTCCTGCGTACCGGGCATTCACTGCTAAACGCATTGTGCTGGCGTTCCTCCATCTCGGCTCTAGTGCAGTTCACGCACACCGCTGCCTCGCCACTGAGTTTGACTGGGCAGTCCACCCTTAAGTGTGGACCGCCGCAGTGGCTGCACAGGTCAACAGGCTCCGTGCAGAGACGCTTGCCGTGACCATATGCTAGGCAGCGGGTACACTGCACCAGAGGCGACTGGTCCTCAACGCGCACTCTCTGGAGGTCAATGCGGAGCTTGCCTCCAGAGAGTGCCCGCCTCCAGACCGTGGGAGACACGCTCAGCACAACGCTGTTGACGTGCGGGTTCCTGGACTTTCTCCTAAACTTCACGGACATTCTTTGTTCCCTGTCGTCGAGGCCGTGAAAAATCTCCCGGTTCTGGTTCTTAAGGGCCTTCAGTACATCTTCATCGCTGTGCACTGACAGCACGTCCCTAAGAACCAGAAGCGGGTCGCGGTTCGTCACCTCCTCGACGACAAGGTTCTCTCCGGCCGCCTCCAATCGCGCCTTAAGCTTGCGCCTCTCCTCCTTTGTTTCGCACCCCATAATAACCTTCTGGTCCTTTGCCTTCCTCACCCTTTCTACACGCACCCAGCCCTCCTTCGCGTCCACTGCTTTTCGCACCCTTTCGAGGATTTCGGCCCCCGTATCCATTTCCTGTGTTGAGGAAACAACCACTGAGTGCAACGTCTTTCGCTCCAGGGCTGACGCCCCGGTGTGGCACTTTCCGACGGCCGCTACACTCGCGTAGGTTGTCTCCCCCACACTTTCTCTGCTGGCCAGACTGTCTCGGAGTCTGTCGAGTTTCTCGGAGTTGTCTTTTAACTCCGAGATGTGCTCCTTCATGGTTCTCAGGAGCTCAGTCTGGCCAGCAAGAACTTCAATGGAAGTGGGATGGGGGCCGAAGTCAGCAGTGGGCGCGGGTTCCGGTACGGCAATGGGTGCGGTAGAGGCCTTGTCGTGTTCGGACTCCTTGACTAGCTCATAAAGCCTGTTTATGGCCTCGAGCACCGCAGTCTTGATGTCGGTCCTGAGGTTGCGAGAGTTGCCTAAGTTTAGCTTAGCCTTGTTCAGGCAAGCTCTCGCCTCCTCAGTGCGACTGCGGTTCCTCGCCTCAGGCTTCCTGAGCAGTGCCAAGAAGTCCGCAGGAGCTCGGCGCGTCCCCGGAGTGGCAGGGCCTCCTCGTGACGCCGAAGGAGTCTCATCTCCGAAAGAGATTCTCCTCCTCGCGTCAGGCGAATGCCCCGCCTTCTCCGCCGATCGCGGCGAGCCACTGGAGCCTTGGGCCCTCACGGTGCTGGATGGGGTGCGAAACATATTCAAAATTTTGGGAGCAGATACTCTCAGAACAGACCCCTGTAAAGAGGGGGACGGAACCGCAATATCTGCCCGAGAGGAGATTTTCAAAGGGACACTGGTACTTATGTGACCCTGTAAAGGGGGGAACACAATAAGTAATATAAATAATCAAATAAAATATACAACAATAAAATACAATAAAATTACTAAATTACTATAATATCTAAAATAATAATATTAAAATTCAATAAAATTCAGGTCAAAATTGTTTAAAATCGAGTTTTCCCTACCAATCACCTAGTTATGGGCCTAAAATATCCAAGAGAAACTATATATGAAAAATAAATTTTGCCGAAAAATCCCACGTCTACCCTCCTATAGACCAGAGGGCGGGTGGGTGGGCAAAATTTTTTCGAGCTAGGGGCACGGCCGAGATGTCCAGAGACGCGTCTCCGCGCGGGCTAGCTAATTATGGAATAAAACAGGGTAGGTGCCGAACAAAAATTTTGGGTTTTGGTCAAAAAACCAGTTTTTGAACCAAAAAATTTTGATTTTCACCCCACAACCTGGAGACCGGGACACGGAACGCGAACCAGAATTCAGGGATGAAGGGTGAGTACTATTTATACTATAAACTGAAACTATTTTTGCAAAAAATTTGGAAGAAACACTAAATTTTGAGGATTTACTTTGAAAAATCGAAAAATTCCTAAGTGCGGTAAGGGATGAAGTCCTGACGCGCGTGTAAGTGCGTGCGATATGGTCAGTACGTAGGCGGAGGCCTAGTTTAGTCTAAATCCGCTGAAAACAGCTTCAAAATCGCACGTCTAGAAGTGAAGATATCGACAATTGTGTTTTTGACTCGATCCCTAAGGTGGTTTTTGGGTACTAGCAGCAATGTATGAAAAAACTATTTTTTAGAAAAATCTATGTTTTATTCAAGCTAGGATCGCGGGCGAGGTGTCCAGAGACGCGTCTCCGCGCGGGCTAGCTAATTATGGAATAAAACAGGGTAGGTGCCGAACAAAAATTTTGGGTTTTGGTCAAAAAACCAGTTTTTGAACCAAAAAATTTTGATTTTCACCCCACAACCTGGAGACC